>JAMKCH010010731.1:0-42238 GCA_023653785.1 Ophioderma brevispina
CACATTTTTCGATCTCTCGCATTATCGCTGCAATCCTTTAAGCCAACCTACACATAAAGTGGGTTAAAAACGTATTGAAGAGATGACAAAAAAGAAAAATTCCTCAATAAAGAAAATCATCAAGAAAATAAATACCAAATTGTTCCGGGACAAAATTGTAATAAGTTCTTAAGCTAGTTTACATAGTCTTGGTTGCATCTGCTCTCCAAAAAGTATAAATTAATGCGGGGGGATTGTAAATGTAGCTTTGGAACCAATTGTGAGTTCACTTTAAATATGATTTTTACTACAAAAATCTGGGCCTTGGACCCAAAAACATAAAGACAATACTTAAAGGCAAAAATCAGTGATCTTGAAGGAAAAAGTACATCTCCAAATGTGAGCAAAAAGATGCTAAACCTCATTGAAATGTTTCTGCATTTGTGATGCATATAGCAACAAGGCGGTTCTCGAACCACAAAGGTTCCCCCCCCCTCACGGGTAGTAAAAGGGCAAGTAAAAAAATAACTTGAAAATCAAGGGAAGATTGTGGTAGAAAGAAGTGGGTCTCGAACCACTGAGGCTCGCCATAGTGTTGCAATACCCGATTTGAAAAATGTTGGTTGTAGTCAACTAATTGATACCAAGTTTCATGGTTGTACAACCATTAGTAGTTAGTGCACCTTGGGTGCCACTTGACCTCGAAATGACATCACAACTTCTTTTCTGGATGTTGACCACACCTATAAGTGCTGACTACACCATGACAATACAACCATTGGCATGGCAATGAACCCCAATGACCTTGAAAATGACCTTCAAAATTCCAGCACTGAAGTTGACCACACCCACAAGTTTCATGAACCATACAACCATTGGCAGTGATTTGATCAGATGACCCAAGATGACCTGGAAATGACTGAAAAAATTGGCTCAAATGCTAACTATACCCCCAAGGTTTCATGGGCCATACAGCATTTTTAGTGATTGACCTTGGATGCCCCAAATGACATTGAAATGACCTTCAAATTTTTGGGAATCATATGGACCACAGCCACCAAGTTTCTTCATTCCTCCACAATTGGACAAGGTTAAAAGCAATTTAACCCCATTTGACCTTGGTGACGCCATTTGACCTTTGACCCGGAGCCACAGACCCATCTCCGAACTCATCCACCGCCACGAACAGCATTCACGATTGACTGCGTTTGGGGACAAAATGAGTTAAAAACTGAAGTTCAAGAATTTTCAATGAAAACAACTTTTTTCTGGGTGAAATTAGTGTAGAAACTGAATCTGGCATTAGAATGCAAAAAATTACCTCCCCCTTAAATGCTACACCTCACAATACAAACCTCCATGATATCTTACGAATAGAGAAAAAGAGACAACATGATAATACTAGGAATAACAATAATTTACTGAACCTGTCAAAAACTTATAACTATAGTAAACATAAGTAAGGGTATTCTTACATTGGAATCGGTTTAATTATACTGTATTGAATTTATTTGATCCTAAGTCAGCTAGTATCTGCCAGGTATTTATGTGATTTGGTATGATATAGATGCTTTTGTACATTAAACTACCTATTGCAGAAGAAAAACATGATTGCTAAAAAATTAAACTCAAAGATGAGGAGTCATAGGTCTAAATAAATATTGAACTTGTTGTAGGTGGGAGTATTGCGGCATAACAATTAATATTTTAAATCCCTAATCCTTGGAATTTTTGAGTTTGAATTTTTTTATAAAGATGTAAATAATTTGTCACGCCTGCGAAAATTAAGGGGTGGGTAAAACATTTTGGCATTATACTTTTCTTAGTAAAACCTCTGGTCAAACTTACGACCTATGTTTTTGCTATTCCATTTTCTGACAAAATGACCCACAAATAATATCTCTAGGGTATACCTTTGTGAAATTATTGTCATTTGAAGTCCGAATTGGCCACAACCTCAAATTTTGCGTACGATTTTGTCACTCCGACGTACAATTTAAAGAAGCTCTAACCAAAAACAAGGTAGTTTGAACAATGCATTATTTTATTGTAAAGATAGGTAATAATTTAGACATTAAAGTTAAAAAATAACAACTAGGCTTATTTTTTATTGTAAGATGGTCATTTCAATGAGAGAAGTCAAATTTTTGTCACTCAAAAAGGCAATTTTGGCCCAAATTGACCAAAAATGGATTATATCTCAAAAGTGGTGGATTTTCAATTCACCCATTTTAGAGGTCCAAAATCAGAAACTGCAATGTATTTTACCCTAGAAAACATTACAATGATCGATATTTTTAGGTCGTTTTCACATCTAAATAATTTGTTCACACCCGTGTGCCGCCAAACGCAAGTCAGATCTGAATGCTGTCCTACTTGAGTGACATCTATGGTGCGAAGATGTGCACCGCCAGTCTTGCTCAGATAAAAAGATATCGTGTTTTACAAGGTTTTGTAGCAATTTAACCCTATTTTTTGTTTTGACCATATGTGACCTTTGGGAGACCCATGACCAATGACCCATTTCAGACCAGGCCAAACGCCGACTTGAATACCTCTAATGTTGCGAGAGAGACCCCCACACTTGTTTAAGCCAAGATATCACTGGACCACACACACGAAAGGCTTTCTATAGTCCCCCTTCGCCAACCAAAGTTGGCGGGGGACCAATAAATATTGTTTGAATTATTGATATCTCACAATTGTTTTCATTTAGCTCTGTTGGTTATCCTCTGGTGTCAGCTAGTATAAACTAAAAGACTTGCATTTGTAATCTCAAGAAAAAAAGTAACAAAAACACACATTACGACAAAGACTTCTTAACAAAACTACAAGATGAGGATTAAATCTGGGCATGTGGCACATGACAATGACTGCGCCTGCATGGTACCCTGTACTTTTTTGTTCTTATATTTCAGTCCACAAGAGGAGCTATCACAACCAACTGGATGGCATTTACACACACTCATATCTAGAAAGCCACACAGTACAAATCCTGTCACTGTGTCAGTTAATCTCAGTAGTCGCTCAAGTATATCAATTGAGGACCACAAAAGGTACCAATAGCACCAAGTTGCTGTAGCCAGCAGGTTATTAAAATTGGCACACCACCCTGGGGGGCGCAACATTTTGCTATTTTGCAGATATTAATCGTGAAAAGTCCCCCCCATGAGCATATGTAAGAGAACGTTTCGGAGTAGCACCCCGGTTTTACTTTATAGTATTTTTTTTTCCCTTTCTTTTATTACACCACACCGGGGGAGTTCAAACATGTCCATTGGGCGATATTAATCGTGAAACGTTCACAATGAGCGATAAGTACGAGACGTGTTAGGAGTAGTACCCTGGTTTGGCATTTATGTATACAAATATAGAATGCCTCATGAGGGAGATGGTTGAGAAATATTGCCCCAGAGATCTGAGACCAAGGGACTACTATTTAGGAGAAGGCTCGCAGAGTCTCAAAGATCATCAAGGAATGCCACTTTAAATCAGGGACCACATGGACCTTTCACCCCCAAATTGTGAAACACCCCCTATATGGGGCTGGTTCAGTGGTTCTTCTGAGCACATTTGGTATTATAGCAAGGATTTGTGGCCCGATAAGGAAATGATAGATTTTTTCCAAGAATGAACCTTTAAGTGGCCCCACACGACCTTTGTACCCAACTCTGTTGAAATCCTGTGCCTTGGTTTTGGGTCAGGGGTTCTTCGGACCAAGTCTAGAGATTATAGCAATTGATGTGGCACAAGAAGGAATTTATAGATTTTCAAAGGAATGCCCCTTAATTGGCATCCTTCCCTGCTCCATCAACACCCTTTGACCCAAATCTGTGAACAACCCATAAGGATCTGGGTTCAAAGGGTTCTTCGAACCAAGTCTAGTAGTGATTATAACAAAATTGATTTGTGGCCCAAGAAGGGATTTATCGATTTTCAAGGAAAAGGCCCCTTGTAATTTGCCCACAGACCATTTGACCCAATCTGTGGAACACCCATATGGCCGGGTGCAGCCAGTTCTTCAACAAAGTCTAGTTGATTATATGAATTGATTTGTGGCACACAGAATTTATAGATTTTCAAAGAATTTATAGATTTTCAAAGGATATGCCACTTTAATCGGCACACGTTGACATTTGACCCAAATCTGTGAACACACCACCTGGGCCTTGGTTGTCAGCGTTTTTTCTACCAAGTCTAGTGGGATTATAGCAATTGATGTTGTGGCACAAGAAGGAAGTTATAGATTTTCAGAATGCACCTTTAATTGGCTCACGTGACCTTTGACCCAAATCTGTGAACACCCAATATGGACCTTGGTTCAGCAGTTCTTCTAACCAAAAGTCTAGTGTTATGAGCAATTATTTTGGGGCACAAGAAGGAATTTAGAGATGTTCAAAAAGGAATGCCCCTTTTAATCAGCCCACGTGACCCTTTGACCCAAATCTGTGAACGCCCTATGGACCTTGGGGCAGCCAGGTTTTCTAAAACAGTCTTAGTGTGATTCTAAACAATTGATTGTTAGCACAAGAAGGGAATTTATAGATTTTCAAAGAATGCCCCGTTAATCAGCCAACGTGACCTTGACCCAAATCGTGACCACCCCATCTGACTTGGGTCAGCAGTTTCTAACAAGTTCTAGTGATATTATAACAATTGATGTGTGGCACAAGAGGAATTTATAGATTTTTCAAGGAATACCCCTTTAATCGGCCCCAACAGACCTTTGACCCCAAATCTGTGAACACCCAATATGGACCTTGGGTCAAGTGTTCTTTCTAAACAAGTTCGGTGATTTATAGCAATTGATTGTAGCACAAGAATGAGGAATTTATAGATTTTCAAAGAATGCCCTTCATTGGCCCACGTGACCTTTGACCAATATCTGTGAACACCCCATTTGGACCTTGGGTCAGCAGTCTTTAACCAAGTTTATAAGTATCTTATACATTGCTTTGTGGCACAAGAAGGCATTATAGATTTAAAAAGAATGCCCCTTTAATCGGCCACATGACCTTTGACCCAGATCTGTGAACACCCCACATGGGCCTTGGGCACTGATTATTCTGATCCGATTTGCCCTGCAATCGGCCCAAGCGTTTGGCAACCAAGCAAGATTGCATTATGGCAAGGGTAACTAGATGATAGATTGATAGATAGATTGATAGATGATAGAGTCAACACATTGCCATAACACGAGCTCTGCATACTACGTAGCTGGCTGAAAACTTACAATTGCAAAAAATAAATAATATATGTACTGTAATCATTTATAGAGACATTATATTCAGAAGCTTTGCTGTTTTTTTTTTTAAACCTATGGGAAATTTCCGGCCATCAAGGGATGATATGATGCTGAAACATTGCACGGCAGGCCGTATATGAACGGACCTTTAGGCTGCTGGTTCAGATCTCAAATTTTCGGAGGCGGCAAGTCGGTGAATGAGGCAATGGGTGACGATAATAATAAAAGTAAACTCAAGGTTGAGATTGTTTAAGACTGCAGTTAAAACGGGGCCTGTTGATACACACAACAAGACATTCGATAAGGTGTCTAAGCACAACCTTAACTCCTACACAACTATTTTAACTCTAACTCAACCTTTACACTAATCCTAACACTAACACAGAATGGTAATCCTAACAATACTTGTAGCCCTAACCCCTAACACTAATACTACTGCTAACACTACTGCTAACACTATGATAACACTCTGCACACTATGCTAACCAATACTGATAACAATACTGCTAACACTTAACTGCTAACACTACTGCCTACACTACTGCTCACATTACTGCTAACAACTGACCTAAAGAAAAATGATTAAGCCCAAATCAGTGACATTTACTGGCAGACGACAGCCAGGAAAATGGCCAGTTAACACAAGAAATCATACGCCCGGAGGTTGATTTCCCATATCAATGAGTATGATCGTCCAGTTAATAACACATCTTGTTGATGAAAGTTGCGGCAACTTAAAAGTTAGCGTTAAAAATACCCTGGATGTCTTTAGCCTATTAGTAATATCCTATCAGTTTTCTGGGGTATGGTATTTTATTGTGTAAATATATCTATATCTTCCAAATGGCCTACTAGACTATCATTTTAGCGCAAAATTGAAGAAATTCAAATTTTGTGAAAATGGGCAAGTGCCAGCTTACACTAATCCCAAAAACAATAATGCTAACTCACAAACCCCTAACACTATCCCTAACTTGTGGCTTGTAAACTTGAGCTGCTTTTTGCACAAAGATAACCTAAATGCCCCAAGGTCCAACTCTATCTGGCAGGCACGCTCCCGCCTCATATCTCAACGCTCCCAAAAGCCCCCACCTGATAAAAAAAATATTTTCTGTGTTTCATAAGGAAGGCCATAGCCAACATTCCAATTTTTGTTGTGTTAGAAGCCCAGGGTTTGAGTAGTGCTATTAAATAATAGTGTTACTTGCTTACTAATTTGTCAATTGTCCAGGATCAGAGATTGTAACCTTCATAGATTTCGTTGTGTCCACCTAGTAGTACATCATATATGTTGGGCAGTGACAGAAACTTGCAGTTGTGACTCAATAGGAGGTTGTGTCAGCAAAAACGAGGTGATTTTTTTAGACTTTGTGCACATTGTTAATAGCTTATGCCCTGTGAGTGATCAGAGATCAATACATTCTGATAAGGTGTCTCATTTGTGTAAGCATGCTCTAATCACAACCTTAACTCATACACAACTATGTTAAGGCCTAAAAAAAAAATTGTTTGATTGGCGTAACATAGAAAAAAAATAGGGTAGGTAGGTCAGATTTTTTTTTTTTTTATGTTTCACAAAAAAAAAAAAAAAAAAAAAAAAAAAAAAAAAAAAAAAAAAAAAAAAAAAAAAAAAAAAAAGTCATTTTGGAGGCATCATATCGCGGTGGAGGCATCATATCGCGATATTAAATGAAAATATTTGTTTTACGTGTTTTTAAAACTTTTTTTTGCACACAAAAAAATAAAAAATATTTAGGGTCGGCGGTAAAAATAGGGTCGGTCGGGTTACGCCAATCAAACAATTTTTTTTTTAGGCCTAACTCTAACCTCAACCTTTACACTAATCCTAACACTAATGCTAAAACAGTAATGGTAATCCTAACAATAATTGTAGCCCTAACACTAACACTACTGCTAACACTACTGCTAACACTACTGCTAACACTACTGCTAACACTACTGCTAACACTACTGCTAACACTACTGCTAACACTACTGCTAACACTACTGCTAACACTACTGCTAACACTACTGCTAACATTACTGCTAACACTAATGCTAAAGAAATGATTAAGACCAAATCAGTGACATTTACTGAGCAGACGACAGAAATGGCATTTAACACAAGAAATCATACGCCAGAGTTGATTCCCATGGCACGCACCCTGTTTGACCAGTCTGTGACCTTTGTGGTTTTAATATCAATGAGTATGATATTCCATGTAATAGACACATTTGTTGATGAAAGTTGCGGCAAACTTAAAGTTAGCCTACAAATTACCTGGATGTCTTTAGCCTCTTATTAATATCCCTATCAGTTTTGGGGTATGGTATTTTATGTGTAAATATATCTCTATTCTTCCAATGGCCTAGACTATCATTTTAGAGCAAATTGGAGAAATTCAAATTTTGTGAAAATGTGCAAGTGCCACTTTAACACTAATCCCAAAACTAATGCTAACTCCAACACTAACACTAATCCCTAACTTTGTGGCTTTTAAACTTTGAGCTTGCTTGCACAAAAGATCAACCTAAATGCACCAAGGTCCAATCTCTAATCTGGCATACCTGTTCATCATCTCAAAGCTCCTATAAAAGCCCCCACCTGATAAAAATATTTTCTGTGTTTCATAAGGAAGGCCATAGCCAACATTCCAATTTTTTTGTTGTGTTAGAAGCCCAGGGTTGAGTAGTGCTATTAAATAATAGTGTTACTTGCTTACTTAATTTGTCAATTTTCCAAGATCAGAGATTGTACCTTCATAGATGTCATTGTGTCACACCAGTAGTACATATGTTTGGTGCAGTGACAGAAAACTTGCAGTAATTTGAGTTGTGCTCAATATGAGGTTGTGTCAAAGCAAAAACGAGTTGATTTTTTTAGACTTTTGTGCATTGTTAATAGATTATGCCCTGTGAGTGATCAGAGATCAATATTCTGCAATTTGTTCTTCAAATATGTCAAAATTATGCATCTTCAAGACCATATTTAGAAGCGACATGAAAGATGCGTACATATGGAGGGGGTGGGGGGTTCTCAACATTTTTAGGGGGGAAGGTATGTGCCACCCAGATTTCAAAATTTGAGGCTCCGGAGCTGATTTGAGGCTCAAAAAATGGAGTCTCCGAAACTAGGTTTTTCAGAAATTTCAGAAAATAAGCTGCGATAAACCTCAATTTCGAGCTACTTGTTGAGGTGTTTCGTGATTACCGGTACAGGTTAAACCAATGTCTATGTCAAAATTTAGGATTTCTTAGTCGAGCTCCCTCGCACCGGAATCAAAATATCATAATTTGCATAGCTTCCAATGAGATTATGCTGCCGAAAATAAACCTTGTCTGAATGTCCGAAATTGACCTGACGTACCCTATTCTATTGGTACGAGTAGCATTATCAAATCACAATGTTCTGTTTGTATACAAAAAGCCATCGCAACTTACATGTGCGTTTAACTTTGTCACAAATGGAAGTACAATGAACAAGTTAAGAGCACCTGCTGTTACAAACTGCTACTGGGAACTTTATGTTGGAGTTTCATGTTGCCATTTGAAAACTGCAATGTACTGTAACCTGTACCAAGGTTTATTACCACTTTTCCCAATTTTGTCTACTTTGTCTCTCTACATTGTCTATATCTAATATGTCCTTTGTTTTATCCTTCCCCCAGTTTGTCCAGACCAAAATCAAGGTTTAGGACAAGTAACTCAGGAATGAAATAGATTGGCAATGAAAGGTGAAAGAGGATGGAATTGCTAATGGACATACTTGGACCCCGTACCAGTGGCGTAACCCAGGATTGGCAAAGGGGGGTGCAAAGCAGAGTTAACTTATCAACCAACTTGTTATACTGCTTCCCTTAACTCTTTAACCAAGTAGGCTTATTATACTTGGGTAATTAGGGATTATGTTCACAAGCCCACTAGTTAAACCAAAGTTTTAAATCAGGTTTTGACCCATTAACGAGGGTGGCCAGATTCACCTCACACTCAGCAATACTGCTGTGTGAGGATTTATTGGAGCAAAACATAATTGACCAGATGCCCATCCTGATGTCAATCCACAGTTTTCGGCGGTGGGCCTAGCCTTTGGGCAACCACGCCCACCATGCAAAGCAGCATGTGCTAGATGGCCGCCATTAGCTCTCCAGAGCCAACGCCCTTGTAGGTAGATCTTTTTCATTCTACCAGGGTAATCAGCTACTCTCCTCATCAGATTCCTTATAAATCCAATGGGGGATAATACTATAATAATCCTACTTGAAAGAGTTTTGAGAATAAATATATGTCTCCTTGTTGATAACATGCCAGATTTTAACTCTTCCACCCCAGTCTGACAATTCTGGGTTGCCACTGCATACACACTATACTCTGTCTCACCTCATACGGGCTTTAATTACAAGTGCAAACAAATACGGCAATGCAAAACGCATGCGTGTAAGTCTTAATTCTGTGATTTTCCACTGCAATTACAAGGTGAGACAAAGTATGCAAATTGCTCATTTCAACAAAGATTAGTTATTAGTTAAAGACACTATCAGTGATTCATCCGAAAGAGGCAAAATATTTGAAATTTGCAGAAATGGTTTAAAAGTGAAGTGTAAGTCCGTAGAACCCTCATAAGTTACTTTCTTCAATTGAAGAATTGACAGAAAAGGAAAAACAAACTGCAGTGTTCAAAGACATAACTCTCCATTCAGTTATGTGTTGTTGTAAGTGTCCGAATGGACAGTAATAACTAATATAGCTGATTTTGTCCTTATTAAGTTGCTTCTGGCCATATCATTTGAAGAGTATGTTGGGGTACCTGTACTTGTTACAGTCATGCAAAAATATGATTCTTGATGACTTTTTCGATTTTCTGATTTGTAAATCACTGATAGTGCCTAAAAAGCATGGACACAATTAGCATTAACGGTAATTATCAGTGATTTTATAAATCAGAAAATCATAAAAATTGTCAAAAACAGATTTTTGCCTGTCTGTAACAAGTACAGGTATTAAGATACCCTACAAGTGATAAGACCCAAAGAAATCTAATAGGGACAAAATCAGATATTTTAACCATTACTGTTTGAATGGACACTTACTACAACACATAATTGAATAGAGATTCATATCTTTGAACAATGCTGTTTTCTTCCTTTTCTGTCAATTATTCAGTTGGAAAAATAACTTATGAGAATTCTACAAACATATCCTTCACTTTTAACCTATTTCTGATAAATTCAAGTATTTTTACTCTTTCAGGTGGATCACTGATGTGTTGAAGATGCAAGCATGTGCACACTAGTAGAAGTCTTAACAGTGATCAAAACAAGTGTTCATGTTTACCTGGTATGTATCGGCGATCGGTCAATACGCGTCATTTGACATTGTATAAACAAGAGTTTATAAATGGCTGCACTGACGAATGCCGAAAGTAGTAAAAAATCATGCAATTTCAGGCCGAATATGATATTTAATGATTTAATTTTGCAAGTAATAGTTAGCAGAAAGTGCAGTAAACATGAACGGGTTCATTTATAGGATTTTTGGTATGAAAGTTGTTTATGCCCAAGGGCTAAATGAATGAATGAACCCCTAATTTTTACCAGAAATACAACACTGCGACATCAACCATTACGCATCACCTCGCTTAATTCAATGAAGCATGCGTACATATTATCAAATATCTTAATGCAAACAACTATTTCCCTAATCAAAAACAACAGATTTGCTTTGTTGAATTAACCAATTTAAATCACTGTCATAGGCATAAATCCCAGGGGTGGGGGGCAATGGGGGATATATCCATGAGGGGGGATGGTCAATACGATCATCCCCCCAATGTTAATGCCCATTCATGTGTTTTTGACCAAAAATATTTTGCCATAATAGTTTAAAAACGGTAAATTTTTGCACATGTAAACGTGTAAATTTTCGCACATGTGCTAGAAATGGATCTTTTCAGCAAAACTAGTTTCATTCATAAATTTTCATCAACCCCATCCCCCCTCCCAATGTCAAAAAGAAATTTACGCCACTGATCACTGTTGAAATAAGTGAATTGCATACACATTATCATTCCAGATTTGTTAAATCTTCATTAACGCCTTGTCAAAATAGCGATTTTGCTGGCGTGTACGGGTTCATAGTGACATTACAACTTGCCACTGACAATCCTAATCAGCACAATCCATGCTACAGCTTTTCTTCAAATACTACTTTCATTTGGTCTACCTCTTCATGACTACTACCCTGATAATCCGTTATTGAGTTACGAGGAGTTGAAGCTACTGAGTTGCGAGGCGTTGAATCTACTGAGCTACGTGGCGACTCGCTTATTGAACTACGTGGTGACATATCGCCGAAGGAGTTGCGCGGCGACTTCTCATCGCCCGAGCTGCTGTAGTTCCTGTCACTGTCGGCACTGCTGGAACTTGTAAAGCTTACGGATTTGGTCATTCTGTTGCTACTGTCGGTAGGGGGTGCCACACTGAAATTGAAAATCGGGCATATTTCGTTCTTGTCAGGATTGCTTCCCCTGCGTTTTGCATTGGCTTCAATGGCACTCTCAGCCAATGAGAGTCTGTCGTTTGGTCGCGGGCAGGCAACTTGGCGTATGCCGCTGATGTGGGATATCGGAATGAAGTAAAACCTGGAGAAGGAACAAAAAGGAGAGAGAAATTGGAGAGAAGTTAGTAACATGTCTTTACAGTTTTCATGACAAGGTGAAATGACAATACTCTTTATTTTGGTTTTACTGAAAATTTGACAAATTGCTTCCAAACTACTGTATGCACCAATAATTTTTATGTGAAGATGTTTTCTTGATATATAGACAATTTAGCAATTGGGTAATTTCATGTTTTCTCAATCCCTCTCCACATGCACGGTGTATTACTAAACAAATTGTGTGCCTTTAATTTTGTGGTTGTGACTGAAATTGCACGATTAATGAAAGTATAACAGGCTTACAAAATGGCTTAAATTTACAAAAGCAGATTAGAGTCCTACCATATAGGACCTTTTTCCCCTTTCCCATAACAACCTATTAAATGCAAAAGTTCAAAAATTATTCTAAAATTGATTTAATTATTCTAAAATTGATTTAACTTTTCTTTTTCATTCCATATAGAATGCAAGTGATAAAGAGAAAACATGTCCTATTCAGGAGGGCTAACCACCCTTTTATTCTAAACCAAAGTTAGTTTACTTTTGTGAGCAAAGGCCAACGGTACATTTTGTTGATTTTAGTGCCTTCCTTTTTCGTATAATTATGATTCAATAGATATTCTAATATCCAAAAATGTTTTTCAATTCTGATGGTGCATTTTGAGAAATTGAGAAATTACAATTTTTTGTGAAATTTCTTGCAGAAAAGGTAAAATGTGCAGGCAAGATAAGGCACACATGCAAACATAAAAATCTCAACTTAATGCAAGTCGGGCGGACTAGGCTATATGGGCCGGGGCTATGGATCCACTAATGCCCCTTTAAAGGTGCAATGAGAGATTTTGAGGCATCCATGTAAGGTGTCATATTTAGCGATTTCATATCTATTACACCAAAAGCTTTCTTTTCTTACCTTGTATTTTGGTACACTAATGTCTTAAAGGTGAAACAAAAGGTGATTTTTATATGCTTATAATTCAATATAAAACATAGGCTGAATTTCCTATTTTTGCTCCTATAGGAAATGTTTGTACCAAACAAATAATTCTCAGCTTAATCCTTTCAGATGGGAATATTTTTCGATAGAAAGATTTACACCAGTGCAAAAATCAGAATTTTCGATTTTTAGGGACATCTGTCATTTGAAATCTCTCGTTGCACTTTAATTAATCAGGCATGTGCAAGATCTTCACGGTAGTTTATTTACCAGTGCATACAATTGCAAGCAACCACTCACAAGTGTCAAAATGAACTTGTAATGTGAGTGCAATAAGGTCGTAAGTGCAATAGCTGCCATTTATCAAATTCCCATCACCCATACTATTATGCCAAGTCTTTGGTCAGTGGCTCTTGAAATTGTTCTTCAGATGACGAGTCACCTGAAGAACCATTTCAAGACCCACTGACTCAAAGAAAGATAAATTGAGAGCTATCCTAATACATGGCTGCACACAAATGTATCAACATGGCAGCTATTGCACATACAACCTTCTTGCACTCATGTGACAAACAATTCCGGCTTCTGAGATCACCTTAACTGATCTTGTAATGTTGAAACAAACTTTGGCATACTGTATACATAATTCTGACCAAAGTATTTGCACCGGATGTGGCTATGGCATGTATGCAGGAAATAGCAAACTTTGAAATATCCTGCAACACACAATGTTTGAATTACAACTTATGCCAGGCTCTTCATGATAAGGGTTTATGCAATTGACATTTACAATGAGAAATTCAGGGAGTGAGAAAGTTATTTGATTTCAATCTTTTATGCACTAACTTGATACAGTATGGAACACTTCTACTTTATACTCAATACTACAGAAGTTTTTTTTTTACTCTGCCGAATCAAACAAATCTAAACCTATTACCATGTGGATAGTGTGTTAACCGTTTCCCCTTTTTGAGAGTCAATATCAGGCGCGGTCCAGGGAGGGGCGGAGGGGCGCGCGGCCCTCCCGGTAATTCTGCACAATCTTGTAAACATCAGACATTTTGGAAAAGTTGCAGCCTTCAGCCCCCGGTACTTTTGACATTTCTCAAATCCTGGATCCACCACTGATATTCCATTCAGGCATTTAAAAGCATGGTAATTTGGAATCACCAAAATTAACACTGTAAAAAAGGTTGTTTTTAAACCTTTTTAAACAATTGGGGGTGTCAAAACCCAGTTCGAACAACTGTTTAAATATTACAAGTTGTTTACCAAATTAATTGAACAACCTCAGTTGTATAAAACATTTTGATAGTGGCTTGAGCCAGGCCCGTACGCAGGGGGGGGGTGCGGTCACGCTTCGCACCCCCCCAAATTCCAAAAAAGGAAAAGGGTCCACTTTTTTGCTGAAATCGTTTGAAAAAAGCCAAAAATTAGAGAATTTGACAAGAAAGTCCACTTTTGGTGATGAAATGTTACAAAAAGTACAAAAAAAAAACGACCATATTAGGGGGTTAGGTCCACGTTAGGCAAAAAGGTCCACTTTTCGAAGTTCCGCACCCCCCAAAATATCCTGCGTACGGCCCTGGCTATGAAGCTGACTACAGCCTTAGCATCGGGAGGTGGTGATTAAAAGGCTTCATTCTCAGAATGGAGTCAAGTTAATCTCTCATAATCAGACTTGGGATCATTATGGCCTTAAAGCAAATATAGCACATTTTTGATATTGTGGCTATGAGCTGATACAGCCTTAAGAATCGGAGTTAGGGGCTGATTAAAAGGCTTCATTACACAGAAGGATCAAGTTAATCTCTTCATAATTCAGAATTGGGCTCAGAGCCTTAACGCAATATTAGCACAGTTTTGGATATGTGGCTAGAGATACAGCCTTTAAGAATCGGGAGTTGGGCTGATAAAAGGCTTCATTTCAGCGGGAGTCAAAGGTTAACTCTCATAATCAGACTTGGGGGTCATATGGCCTTAAAGCAATATTAGCACATTTTTGATATGGGCTATGAGCTGCTTACAGCCTTTAAGAATCGGGAGTTGGCTGATAAAAGGCTCATTTCTCAGAAGGGCGTCAGTAATCTCTCGATGAATCCGACTTGGGCTAATATGCTTAAAGCAAGATTAGCACATTTTTGATATGTGGATATGAGCTGATACAGCCTTTAGAACGGGAGTTGCGGCTGATAAAAGGCTCTTAATTCAGAAGGGAGTCAAGTTAATCTTCATAATCAGAACTTGGGCTCATATGGCCTTAAAGCAATATTAGCACATTTTTGATATGTTGGCTATGAGCTATTACAGCCTTTAAGAATCGGGATTGGGCTTGATAAAAGGCTCATTTCTCAGGACGGGAAGTCAAGTTAATCTCTCATAATTTCAGACTTGGGCTCATTGGCTTAAAGCATATAGCATTTTGATCTGGGGCATGAGATGATACAGCCTTAAGAATCGGGAGTGGGCTGATAAAAGGCTTCAGGTCTCAGAAGGGAGTCAAGGTAATCTTCATATAGACTTGGGCTCATATGGACATTAAAGCAAATTAGCATTTTTTGAAGAGCGCCCCCAATTTTTCAAAATTGGAGGATTTTACACGGTTGAATTGGTAAATGGCTAGTAAACTATACATGTGACTGGTTTTTTACGCTCGGTGAAAGGCTCTATGTGTCACAACGAAGGAAGTTTGACTAGAATAATTTATTATCGGGGATCCCCGATAATTAATTCAGCGGCTGCTGGAAACGGACCTTCCAATGTGAATAGCCGGGAAATAGCGACTGTAGTTGTCTACGCTCATAATAGTTGTTTTAATAGTTCAGGCAAGTCAAGTTAGAGTATGTTCTCGAGGTGGCCCAACTATTTCATCATGGACGGACATAAATGTAGCATTCCAGCTCTGCCGTTAAGTCCAATCTGAGGTTCCCCATTTCGAATTACAAAATCGATTATTTGTGATAAATACGCATTTTTTAGCATTCTGTTCGCAGGTTAGTTTCCTAGACAATTGCCAACGTAACTGTGGCAAAAATATTCAAAATTTGAAAATTGGGGTGCGCTCTTCAAAAAATGTGCTAATATTGCTTTAACCTCTCAGAAATCAGAATTAAGCTGATAGGCGTAACTCTGAGTTCTGTGACATTAGCTATAAGTAACCTTAATCTATCACAATCCAAGATAAGCTCAAATACCTTAATTATTCACAATAACATTGTACACACCTGAATCGTAAGAATGAGTTGACCATAGTATTCTCGCTAATAAAAAGTATGAAAAAATGAAAAATCTCTTCATTAATTCGTGCTCACAGTAAACATTCTTACAAGGCAACTCTTTCAAAATGCAAATCTAGTAACTAAACATTCAACATGGCATGTAATACAAAAATCACTAACAATTACAAAACAGAGACAGGTGCCAGGAGGGTAACAGGCAGATATGGTGGTATGCAGGTGTATGTTAGAAAACATCCATTTCCCCGACGAAGAAAAAAAGCTTTCCCCAAAGCATATTTAGATAGCATTCTTACGAGCAAAAAGGGCACATTTTTTTATTGTATATTTCAATTTCTTCTAAAAATTATCTGTACCATTAAGTGCCCATTTTTGATACAACCAGTCACAATTCAGCAAGAAGAAGAATACAAAATATCAAATTATTTCTTTGGTGCCATGTTAAAACTGCTAACTACGGTTACTTTAGGAAACTTAATAGGAGGGTGTTTTGAATCAATCCCACATGCATTGCAATGTGCCACTACTGTACTTTACTAAACCACCTGTTCTACCTAAGACGTAAGTGCTTGCTGGGATAAAATGAGGGTAAAAGTCAAGAGTTTTTAAATGTCTTAAGAATAAAAAATTTGGTGGATTACATGATCATATTGAGGTGAAATTTTTTAAAACTGATGCATTATGGGATAGACTCCATACACCCTCAGGATTTGCATATAGCAATTAAAAACTAGGGATCTTTTGCCAAAAGATGATGCCACAATCTTCTAGAAGCCTAAAAGTGGATACCATACAACATCTCTAGGAAGAATTTATTTTTGTTACAGTTTGCTTCTCTGGCTTAACAAACAACTACCCTTTTATGTCTACAGGCAAGATCAACATGGCACAATATGCTTCATAATTATGCTGAATCAAGCCTCTACTATGTATCTGGACCAAACACATAACCATGCAAACATGCTCCATCCAACTTGCAAAGTCTTGCATGACAACAATACAACAAAACTCACAGCTAAACAGTAGCCTTAAATTCCCAAGGGAAAACACCCATTGCTAAAGAAAATTAAACAAAAAATGTGAAAATCTTAAGAAATAATGGTTAAATGGGAGTGAGAAAGAAATAGTAAAGCAACAAAAATATGGTTATAGCACTTGAATTCAAAGATCCAACAACAAAAATATCTGTGGACAACTGAAATTCTACGTGCTCAATTTTCACATGCACAATGTGGTACTAGCACCTTCTTCCCTGTTCATTTTTTTCTAATTAGCCTGGCCGCACAGGTAAAAATAGATTTGTCAACTTACATTATGTACATTTTCTGGCCTTTTTTAAAAAACTTAACAGTGAAACTAGTAACCTTTTTTTTGAGGCATGATCTTTTGTTTAAAAGCAAAATCGGAGAAAATTTAGTTTTGTGATATTTTTCCAGAAATATATTATTGCTTTAACCCCCCGGACCACGTACAAACCTATGAATACAGTCTGTCTGATTGGCTCATTACAGGACATAACATGAACCGCCCCCTGAGTAACCAATCAAAATAGTGCTTCTATATCTCTGCAAATCATAACACCATTCTTACAGTATCTCTGATTCGCTCAATAAATGATATCACCCTCCAAGTGACCAATAAAAATTGTGCTTAAATGTCAATAGATAGACAGGTAGCACCCCAGGGGTTAACCTCGGGCTTGTAAATATGAAGTGCAAATACATTTTAAATGATTTTACAAGGAAATATGTTAAGTGCAAGCACAACATTGGATGTGAGCTTGAGTCACAGTATAGCACTGGGTATGATTTTGAATTGAAGTGTAAGTCCCTAAAACTCTGCTAGGGTCATGCCCACAGATTACAAGTGCAACAGATTGTAAACTTAAAGCAATAATATCACATTTTTTTTTTGGAAGAACGCCCCCAACTTTCCAAATATTTTGAGAATTTGCACAGTTGTATTGGTAATTGGCTAGTAAACTATACCTGTGAATGGTAGCGATCGAAAATGTCTTTGTGTCCCAAAAGAGAGAATTTTGTAGTTAGAATAATTAATATCGGAGATCTCCGATAATAATTTAATGGCTGCTGGAAACATCCTTCTTTGTGAAATAGCCGGGAAATTTTGCCATGTACGCATCTACGCTTATCCACTAGTTGTTCCATCGGTTCAGGCAAGTCAAGTTAAAGGTCATTTTCATGAGGTTGCACTACTTCATCATGGACGGTCATAAATTTGGTGTTTCCAGCTCTGCCATCAAATTACAATCGGGGATCCCAATTCTAATTACAAAATCTCTTCTTTCATGACAAATATGTATTTTGAAGCATTGTCATCTGCAGGTACAGTTTACTAGACAATAATGAATTATTAACACAAATATGCAAAAATCTCAAATTTTGAAAATGGGGGGGACACTCTTAAAAAATGTGCCATTATTGCTTTAACAATTATTTCAAATTGCAACTTAAAGTAAACTTCTAAAACAATTTCCATGCATTTACAAATAGCTTTAAAAGTAACAAATGTATTCATTGCTGTCAGACTAGGTTGCTGGTAGGAAAGTTAGGAGTTAACAACTGTTTACAAATTTAATGACTAATATAAAATATAGTGTCAAAATGAAAGGCTTAGGTGATAGAGAAATATTCAAGAAATTAGTCATTTCTGCAGTGTATTCAAGAAATATTGAGAACTATCTATCTGCAAAATCTACAAATAAACTCTACAAAGTTAACATATGAGTGCTACTCTGAAAAGCAAATAATAAAGAACACCATTTCGGCTTAACATTCCAATTTAGGCCTATGGTCTAGCATAAGCAATTTTGTAAAATATTAAAAATCATCCATCATTGTAAGAGCCATAACAGATGTTTTCTTCATTAATGTTGATTTTATATCACTACCATTGTTAGGTTTTGTCAACACACACAAATCGAATCATAAAAACAGGCTGTCATGCCAGTTCATGCACAGGTCTAAAATGGATGTCACGCCTCAACAGCTTGCCGAAAAATTAAGTGTACACTAAAATTATTAAACATTGTGTGGGTGTGTGTGATTCATGCAATGAAAAGTGGTGGTCTATCCATACAAACAAAAGACCAACAAATAGTTCTACTCTGCAAAGAAAATGAAGACTAAAATGGCTGAAGTTAACATATGAAATGAAAGTATACCAACTAAGGGTGTGTAACAAAATTAGGCATGCCGTCCAGAGAAAATCACAATTCTGAGGGATATCCCCAACATGTTAGAGGTTTGATTAAGATGACCTCAATAATAACTAAATCTCTTTGATTATTCCCATTTAGCAATACCACGTTCATAGTTTTGTTAAAGGTGGTATTTCACTTTGAAATCATCAAGTATAAATTTGATAAAAAAAAAAAAAAAAAAAAGTCATTTCTGCAGTGTATTCAAGAAATATTGAGAACTATCTATCTGCAAAATCTACAAATAAACTCTACAAAGTTAACATATGAGTGCTACTCTGAAAAGCAAATAATAAAGAACACCATTTCGGCTTAACATTCCAATTTAGGCCTATGGTCTAGCATAAGCAATTTTGTAAAATATTAAAAATCATCCATCATTGTAAGAGCCATAACAGATGTTTTCTTCATTAATGTTGATTTTATATCACTACCATTGTTAGGTTTTGTCAACACACACAAATCGAATCATAAAAACAGGCTGTCATGCCAGTTCATGCACAGGTCTAAAATGGATGTCACGCCTCAACAGCTTGCCGAAAAATTAAGTGTACACTAAAATTATTAAACATTGTGTGGGTGTGTGTGATTCATGCAATGAAAAGTGGTGGTCTATCCATACAAACAAAAGACCAACAAATAGTTCTACTCTGCAAAGAAAATGAAGACTAAAATGGCTGAAGTTAACATATGAAATGTGATGCAATCTGGGAAAACCCACCACATGGTGAAAAATTTATATTTTTAGTTTTTACTCTCATTGCAAAGTTTGAAATATAAAGTTTCCATAACTTTTTACTTCTTTCTTCTATGATTCACATATCAAAAGTTATGCCTTATACAATCTGACAAAAAATAAAGTGCAACATAACAGATTTTAAGATATTTTCTTTATTTTTTCAAAATTGTCCTGCGCGACATGCGACGGGTTTTCCAGATCACATCACAAATGAAAGTATACCAACTAAGGGTGTGTAACAAAATTAGGCATGCCGTCCAGAGAAAATCACAATTCTGAGGGATATCCCCAACATGTTAGAGGTTTGATTAAGATGACCTCAATAATAACTAAATCTCTTTGATTATTCCCATTTAGCAATACCACGTTCATAGTTTTGTTAAAGGTGGTATTTCACTTTGAAATCATCAAGTATAAATTTGATCCAAGCATCAGGCCTGAAATTACTACTGGGCCAGATGGGCTTGGACTCAGGGCCCAAAATTTGAAAAGGATTGCAAAAACTAAATAAAAATGATCGTGAGTGACCTGCATCAATTAGCTCACATGTTTGAGGTAGGTGGCCCTGAGGGAGCTTTACATATCAGCCTGGCCCAGGGCCCTGAAAAATTAAATATGGGTTAATTAATTAATAACAAAGCCACAGGGGCCCCATTCATGCATGAGATGCCTCTGATTTTATGGCTTATTAAATCGAAATGATGATGATAACAGATGGAAAACCAAAACTAAAAAGTGAGGATGGGCAAACTACGGATGCTGAACCGTTCTCATTCCATGCAATGCAGTCAAAATGGAGCATGAAATGAGTTACCTCTGGGTGTGTGTGAACTATACTACCAAATGTCAGGGGTCAAAGGTCAGCATGCCATGTAGGTCACATGATGAGGGCCGTGGGACACCATCCGTGGTGGCGGTGAAATCAACCTGCGCACAGCAGTCTGAGTACCGGTATAGCCCTTGCCTTCCCAAAAATGATGTAGTGTAGCTACCTCTAGTCGCAGAAGAGCATGGAAAAGAGGTGGGTGCAGAGATTTTAGATCTCGTTGGCTTCAAGGTACTTTTATTTCACAGATTATCTCATGGAACTCATTTAAGTGGAAAATTTAGGTAAAGTCTTCTGCAGGGGGAGTGTAGACTCCAAATGGAATATTCCATTGGATAACTCCACTTGAAATTCTCACTCCCTCTGTAGAAGATTTAGGTAAAGTTTGCCACAGAGGAGTATGAATCTCTAATGAAATAGCCATTAATATTCCATTACTCTTCAAAAGTGGCATATAGTCACTTAAATTGTTTAAAAAATGGGGAAGACCAAAACTCTTTGTGGAGTGAAACAGCTGAGGGGACTGAGAGTTGCAGAATTTGGCAGCCTTATTGGAGGAGAGAAAGGGAAGGATTCAACTACAGCTAACTGGCTAATTAAGGGTGAGAAGTTGAAACATGCATTATGAGTTGTATGGAAGTTGATGTGGATGAGAAACTACTTGTATGAAGTGGATCTATTAACGTTAAAATTTTGGGTTAAGGATCATGATAAAATACAATGTTCACTGCCTGTACAATCATCGTCAGAGAGAAAGAGAAATGATTAAATTTAATACAACAATTTCAAATGAGTTGGTTACTAATTGTCTTGAAAAACAAGTGTTCAGATCATGCATTCTGAAAACTTACATTCATATATGTTACATAACTTTGGAACATGAATTGACAAGCCTGTGTATCATCACACACTGAATGAGCAGTGTAAGCAAACAGTGAAGGGATTAACCATCCTTGAATCTCCTGTGTGGGAGTTAAGTTGACTTGACACAAACCATCCATTTTTTATTACAGAATTTCCATTATTTTATGACCATATTTGGCAACAATATTAAAAATGAGTCCAAATATGGTACAGCAGCTCTTAAGCTGAATCTCCTAAAGTTTAGAAACCATCTCCACAAAACCTTTGACTGAATTGATACATAATTTACATACAAATTATGTCATGTGTGAAGCATTACTTTAACTCCAATCCTTAACCATTATTCCTTTGCTAAATTACATTTCCTCAGTTTGACACACAAACTTCCTCTGCAAATGACAATTTCATCAGTTTGACACAAATTTGTATCTGCACTATTGGGCAAAGCAGCAACATTAACAGCAAAAAATGGCATATAGAATGATTAAGCATGCACATACTTTTTCATGCAAATTATTTCCACTACAAGTTTTACAATATACAGTTATATATGGCAATAAATTTCAAAATGTGAAAGTGCAGGGTTGTGATAAATAATGATACAATATAATTGCAGTTCAATATTAAAGAGCGAAGGCAATTTGAAAGCCATGCAGAGGGGTACCAGTGCTTAGACCAAGAGGGAGCTGAGCTAGGGAGGGAGAGTGTCACCATTACAGCAAAACAACCAATCAGTATAAACCACCAATATATATATTGCAGTAATTTAATACCATGAGAAGACAATTAGCCATGCAGGGACTGGTACTAAGACTAAGGAAAAGAGTGTGTAGCTGGTTACACAAACCCATCAGTATTATGCTGCAGCTATTAATACCAAGTGAAGACGATTGGAAAGCCATGCAAAGACTGGTGCTAAGACCAACCAATGATAGCAGGTTACTTCAGCTATATACGACCAGGGGAAAGTGGTGAAACAACATTTCCAATGGTGAGAAGGGTGGTGTGTGACACAACAACACGGACACACTGACACAAAAACTACTCCACCAAATCTCTACAACCAAACATCATTTTACCTCCAACTTAAAGACGGGAGATGTATGTGCCCATCCTACACTGGGGTGCCTAACTCGGCCGGGTTGTGTACAAAGCTGCTTTGGACGAGATCTGGGGGTACTTCCAATCCTTTTCTTTCCTCCTCCTCTGCACATCGTATTAACGCATTCAGTTCCTCCGCAAGTGTTTGTGCTGGTGTTGTGTCTGTGCGGAGGTTACTGTTGATGTACTTTGTTGTGCTAGTGTTGTATTGTTGTTAGTATGTACAGTGTTGTCCGAGTTAGTATTAGTAGAAGCAGATTTGGACTGGTTTTGGATGTGTCCATTAGGCTGCTTGTTATACCACTGCGACGGTATACCACCTCTGCTTTTATATACATAGGCAGATTTGTTGCCTAGTGCTTGTTCTGTGGCAGAGATTGTCTGCTCAGTAAGTTTATCATTGGATAGTTTCTCCGCAGCCTTCTTCAGACACTCATCGGAAGCCGATCTTCTCACTTCCTTTTCCTCCTAGAATTAAAGTGACATTGGAATCAAAACATGCACTTCTCGGGCAAATGGTTTTCAAAACAAAATTTGCATATTACGTTTGGTTATTACAATGACATTGCACCTCTTTAGGTATATCTGGTGTTCAACATTCCTGTTTACAATTTTAACAATGATTGTTACATTTCAAAATGTACATAAAAAAGTGGACTCAGCAAAAACAGCTTCCTTTACCAATGTACCATCAGTACCCTGATAAAACTTAAAACTATTTAGTAAGATTAGTTTGCTTTTTTTTTCCTACAAGTTTTTTTTTGATTGTTTGTTGTCAATTTGTTGGACCAAGTCCCCAAAGAAGAACTTGAATTTCACGGTTCTTGGCTTTCGCGCTTGCTATATTCAGAGAATATAAGCTGTGGGCAGCTCCATGACCTTTGACCTTGGCACATGACCATTGACCTCATCAACATATGAGGGATCCCATGGTGCACCTATGACACAAGTTTGGTTCCAATTGAACTTCAACTTTTCAATTGAGGTCAATTTTACATTTTTAGCCTATTTTTCAACTTGACCTCACATGACCTTTGACCTTGGCACATGACCTTTGACCTTGGCACATGACCTTTGACCTTGGCACATGACCTTTGGCCTCATCAACATATGAGGGATCCCATGGTGCACCTATGACACAAGTTTGGTTCCAATTGAACTTCAACTTTTCAATTGCGGTCAATATTAAAAACTTTTAAAACATTTTAGTGACACATACACACACATACACACACACAAACAGAATGCAAAGTGGTCCTGCCAACTATAGCTGGCAGCCCACAAAAAAAGAGGGCCAATGCATCAACACAAAGTTGTCATCAACAGTTATGAGACATTGCTGTTTATGAATTGAAGCTCATATTCCAAAAATATTTCATCAATCCTTTCTATAAAATTTCTCAGCTATTTTGCTTTCCTCACGGACAACTCGTTCCCTTTGACAAATGGGTCGTAATTGTAGGTGTAGCATACCACAAAAACCAAAAAACAGTTGTTGGTATACCAATAATCACCATAAGTTTGAGCAAATTTCACTAGGTGAAAATGACAGTTTACTGGTGGAAAATGGACTTGTTGCTGAAAAAATTTAAGCTGTAAAAAATAAAATGTTATAAATATATAGCACAAGCAACACCTCTGTTTTCACAAATGTTTTCCTTGAATATTTTTCCTTGGAAAATATAGGTTCCACCACTAACACATGAAGTTGACAGATTTATTACAGCACTATACACAACAGACTTCCTTAACCTTTGGGGCCCTGCATGTAAATATAGTCGCTTGGGGGGTCAACATTTTTCAATTTTTGTTTAAAAGTTGTCATAATTACGCATTTTCCTAACCATATTTGGAATCAGCATGAAAATCCATTCAAATTAGTCCAAACAAGCCTAGTCTTAGGTCAGTGGTTTTTGAGATGGCTTCTCCAGTGACATGAGGTCACTTGGGAAGCCATCTCAAAAATGTTTCAAAATTTGTCCTTTTTGCCAAAAATCTCCATTTTTTTCATTTTCATTACCATATATGGAATCAGCATAAAATGCATTCAATGAGTCCAAACAAGCCTAGTCTTAGGTAGTGGTTTTTGAGATGGCTTACAAAATAATGTGCCGTCATTTGGGGAGCCTCTCAACAGCCATGACCTATGTATGTCATACCTATATTGAAAGGTCCATGGACATGCTTTAAACATATTTATACTAACCACCAAAAAATGGTTTCATTCATAGTATGTATTGGTATCAATGCCAAATCTCCATGAAGCAGTAATTGAGAAACCGTATACTTGATAAAAAATTGGGCATAATAATGTGTTGTGGACAGGTTTCAAAGGAACTTCCAAAACGAAAGTGATTATAGCGATTGCAGCAAGACCCGGAAGTGACGCCCGGTAACAAATACGGCAATACGCGTAACGCGTCATGGTCGTCATTGTCGTGGAACGGACGTGCGTGGCCCAGTTTTCTTGCATACGTACACAGTTGACTTCTCGCGGTATATGCGACGTACGTGGTTGTATCAGAGGCATATTTTTTTCTTGATTTGGAGCCTTAAATTACGATAATAATGTGCTGTATTGTCGACGGGTGCACCAGCGGCGACCGTACCGACAAGTGAGAATCAGACAATAAGCTTTATTCAAGTTATCCAGTCAAAGAAACCGACAAGGAGAGATATCTGGAGTGTGCGGTGCGGTTAGCCCAGTGTGAGCTTTGTTTACAACTTGTTACTCTGACGTCACTAACAGGTCAAATCCAACTCCAGCATCTTGATACGCGTTCGCGAAAACAGGAGAAGGCCCTGTCAGTTAGGGTATATTTATCCTTGAAATTTAACACTTTCCCGATGTTCAGTTTTTAAAAATATGTGTTGCTATATGATCAGGATACTGTTGAGGTACGAAAATGTAGAAATTAAGAAACGGCCTCTACTCATGCCTGTCCAGGACCTTTATAGCAACCAGGATAAAAGGGTTTAACAATCTCCCTGGCACTGAGTATTCATCTCCTCAGAGGAGAGGAATTACTGTATAAGTTGAAATTTTCGCGATGTTTTTATTTTCGTGAATTTCGTGAGTGAACATAAAACGCGAAAATAAAAACTTGCGAAAATAACTTTTTTCTCCAATAGATTTGTCATTGGCATTGAGTCAATACCGTGAATTCAATATCGCAGCCATTTGGCAAAACTGTTAAAATCGCGAAAATATCTGTACGCGGAAATTTCCACTTACACAGTATGCTCCATGCTCTGTTAAAACCATCGTTAATTGACATTTTCTTCTAAGACACTTGCTGTGTACACGTCTAACAACTGTATGGTCTTAGTGGAAGGGTAGGTACACAGCCAGCAGGGGGTAACATTTCCTGGCTTGAATACCCCCCCTCAGCCATAAGAAAATGACAGATTTTTGGCAAAAATAAGCAATCTCGCCAAAATCACCATTTTTGGCAAAAAAATGATTGTCATCAAAATTTGGGTAAAAATCTAAAACTGTTGGGTGTTCCCCCCCCCAAAAAAATCACTCTTTTGTCCCCCCCCTGAAAAAGAAGTCTGGCACCGCCAGCTGGAGCTAATGCATCAGTTACTGTTCAGAGCTGGGTTGTCTCCCAACAATGTGCAGAGAGCATGGACATAATTTCTAACCTTTAGGCAACAAAGAACAACGCATCAGTAACTATTCCAAATATTTTTCTTGTTAATAAATCACAGAATTTAGGTAAACAGAACCAATGCACAGATGGAACATATACACCAATGGCCCAAACACCTGCCAAACACCGAGTGAGTTAATGCAACAGTGTGTCGGCACCCTAAGTACTGAAAAAGCAAGATTATGTATTAGCTAAATCTGGTTAATTTTGCACATTACAAAATATATTGCGTGCTGCCAGAAGGTGTAAGTGCAATAGCTGCCATGTGATTATCTGTGTGCTCCCATGTATTAGAGTAACTAAATTTATCTTTCCTGGGGATCCCAAGTGGCTATTGAAATGGTTATTCAGGTAACGGTTCTTCAGGCAACACAGTCGCCTAAAGAACCATTTCAAGAGCCCGGACCAAAGACTTGCAAAAGGGGGGCGGCCGCCCTCCCTGCCACCCCCCCTGCAACTGAAATTACAAGGTCAAGACACTCCTGTATAGCAGGCTTCTTTCCTTTCCACTTCCTACATTAAAGACACTATCAGTGATTTATCCGAATGAGTCAAAATATTTAAAATTTGGATGAAGAGCTTAAAAGTGAAGTATAAGCCTGTATAATCTCATAAGTTACCTTTTCCACTGAAAAGTGACAGAAAGGAAGACACGGCAGTGTTCAAAGATACGCGTTCATTTCAAATGCCTTTTGTAATGTCCGTATGGCCTACTGACTAAATATCAGATTTTGTCTTATTGGTTGCTTCTTGTCCTATCAATAGAGGGTATGTAGTAAGACCGATAATTATTAAACATGCGAAAGAGGCAAAAATCTGATTTTTGATGATTTTTTGGATTTTCTGATTTACCAAATCACTGTAGTGCCTTTAAGCTAATGTCATATTCCAACCTCATTTTTGCTCCCAAGACATCCCATTTTATTCTGAAAACCTGTGCAACATACCAAACAAAGGTGTGCCTGATTTATCAATGCCATTACTATTTAACATTTCAATTCATTGATTGATTGATCACTCCATTGATCAGCCAATGGGTTTCAAAAATATGGACCCTTTATCAAGTCTGTTAAATTGACAGAAGAGATTAAAGACAGGCAGCTAAAGGACTTGGCTACTCTTTGCATAAACACAGCGTGGTGCACATGCGCACACACGCGCACACACACACACACATATGCACAAAACCAACCAACCCGCCATACACGTTTCATTTGCATATAACGGCCAAAAACTTAACTATTCATCTATTTTAAATTAATCCAGGGCATTAAAGGTTGAATTCCGTGAACCTAACACCATCATTTCTGTTTACGGTTCATGTTAAAGGTGCACGAGAGATTTCAAGTGATCCATAGTTTCTGTGATTATTTAATGAATTTCATATGATTATTCCTCAATACATTCCCTACCTTTTATTTGGCTAAATAAAACCTTAAAATGATAGCCAAAGGTGATTGTGTATGCTTTATTTCAATACAAAACATAGGCTGATTTCGTATTTGCTCCTATCGAATTGAGAAATTTCCAATAATTTTTGTACCAAGAAACGTTTCTCATCGTACTCCGTACAGATGGGGATATTTTTGATATAAAGCTTTACACCAGTGCCAAAATCATATCTTTCATCATTTTTTGGAACACCTGTTATTCGAATCTCTCGTTGCACCTTTAATATCCTCAAGGAAAGGTTACTTCCAAAATGTTTATTGATTCTGGCGATACCTTTTGATGTTACAAGCAAATGAAGTTATGAACATCTTATCTTAAAAATCTTATTACTCTAGCTTTCTGATAACCTCTACCTCATACGTCCACATGACAGTCATTGTTATGTATGGCACTGTATTAAACCAAATTGAGAGCAAACAGGATTTTGATGAAGATGCTGCTAGGCAGATGAAGTTTTTTCTGCAGCCCCAATTCCACACATTTGGAGCATGGTGCGATACATACAATAACAAAATCAGAACTGTGGTGTTTATTTGCCATAGACCTGCATAGTGATTGAGAATGCATACGTTTTGACCAGTTAAATCTCTTATTTATTTAAGCGCTCGAGCTTTTCCTCTAGTATTTTTTTTTTTTAAAATTAGGTTAAAAACGCGTGTTTTTTTGTTTTTTACAAACAAAAAACAAACAAACAAGTTCAAACTAAGGGAAGCCGATCCTCCAACAAGCTGCAAACTTTCTAGAAATAAGTAACTTTAAAGGTTGTGATAGTTTTTTGATTGTTGTTACTGAAACATAGAGACTTATATTTTTGTTTTTGGTGTTCTCAAGGCCGCTGATACTTACATGTCGGCAGAGTTCTTGTCACGGTTTGGTCTGTACTTGAAGCTTTTGGTTTTGCGGACGAGAGACTTGCGTGCATGGAGGGCGTTCTTCATGATGATGGGTTTGTCGGCATCAATTTGTGCCTCAGCTGCAATGTGCTCAAAGAATCCTAAGTGGAAAAAAAAGGATGATTATATATATATTACATACCGGTGGGTCTGTTATCTGTCTTGTGTCTGACCGTGTCTATTTTCTCGGAGACCGAGGGTCGCGCGTTCCTGAAACTTGGTGGGTGGGTGCCCCTTGACCGAACGAAGACCGAGTTTGTATTGGTTAGTGGTCAAAGGTCCATGGGGTAATCAAGGTCAAAGGTGGTTAAATGGGGTAAACGATGGTGTATGGACAGAAACTTGGTGGGGTTGATTGTTGATGCCGGGTCATCAAGCCAGTGATCGTGAACCCAGGTGATCGCGAAACCCGGGTTCCTGAAACTTGGTGGGTGGGTGCCCCTTGACCGAACGAAGACCGAGTTTGTATTGGTTAGTGCATTCAACGGTCACGGGGGGTCATTCAAGGTCAAAGGAGGTCAAATGGGTAAACAATGGTGTACGGACCTGAACTTGGTAAGGTCGATTGTTGATGCACGTCATTCACGCCAGGTGATCGCGAACCCGGTGATCGTGAAACCCGGGGACCGCCTAGTATTTAGTAATATGCATCATTTGGTGATCCATTAATTAAAAATTTCATTAGATTTGAGGGGGCAAGCAGCTTCTTAGACAAAATAATGCTTCAGAAGTGAGAATAAAACTTGTATCCAAGATAGCAAATATGACCTTGCTTCTTGCTATGTGCATCACTTTTGTGGCATTAGGTAAGGTTGTTCAGAACACACTCTGCCACACACACATGGCGGTGATTCCGTTGAGGGAGTTCTTCAGTTGGTTTGGGTATGGACAGGCCTCCGAGAGTTTGGAAGTAGGACCCACATCTATATCTATACCAATTTTTGTCCAAAAAGGGACCCAGGAGGTGGGGGGTAAAGGTATGGGTGGAGTAGCAGGGGCGAAGAGATAGCTATAACCAGAGCTGCCGATTTTGGGCCAAATTTAACACAATTGCCTTTTTTCTCAAAACTTTTTTTACCTTTTTAGCAAATTTGAAAAAAAATTGGCTCCAGATGGATGAATTTGACTATTTTCCAACAATATTTAGAAAATTTGCTTCTAATTGAGGAATTAGATTGCCTTTCCATCAACAAATTGAGAACAATGTGAAAAAATGACCCATGCTATACCAAAAATGGCATGAAATGGGGTCATTATACCCAGAAGGCTGAAAATGAGACCTGCTACGCATTGAGTATCCACCACGAACAAGCAATGGCCTTCAAAACATACAAATCATACTGCACTCAAAGTTTCCTCTATTCCTCAGGTCTCCACTGGTGGTCCACGGACCAAATATGGCCATCAACCGATACATGTGGCCTACCAACCAGCCCAAACTACAGAAAAATTAGAAAATATAGTTTTTTCAATCTGGGACAATATACCTACAGAGATCGGAAGCAAAGCTGTAGTCCATTGTTAACAGTCGAGCGTATCGACCCATGTCTGTTTCAGCTTGCAATGACTTGGCCGCAGGGTGGCGCTGTGAGCACCCTAAGTTTTCTATGAGTAGGTATCCTGCAATCAGGCATTTGACAATTCGTGCTTCACTTCTTCACATAAGTGAATATTACAATTGTTCTTAGGACCGGCTCACGTTTAAATAACACTTTATGTTTTGGCCATGTCATCAAACCTTTTTTTCATAAGACTAAGTCAAAATTAAATAAAATGTCCAATTAAGATTCCTAATTCTGTTAACAAATATGAGTTTGATAAATAAACTGTCCCATTTGTTTCAATTCGTGTGATATTGAAAGAGAAAATCACATTTAATTAACTCAGTATATTTTTGGAAGATCTCCAAGAAGTCATTAATTACACTGAAATTTGAGCAAATTCCAACCTATAGTCGACAAATGAGTGTACAAAATTGGGGTCATTTTAATTATTCCATGGCTTGAAGTAAAAGTCATTGATTACTAAACTGTGTTCAAGGTTTTTGACAAATAACACTCACATGTGAGCATCATTATTTTAAATATAGCCGGCAACTCAAACTTGGGGTTAACATTGAAATGTATTGAATAACGATTACTGCTTCTTGATCAGTCGAGGGAATCGTTGAATTAACATAACATTCGTACAGACACTGCACGCTGCAAACAATCCATTGATTACGGCTTCAAATCTCTGTTAGGTAGTTCATCCTCAGGTTTCAATGGCCCTCAAATGGTAAGTCCCAATGTTTTGGGCTCTTTGGCACCCATGGGCAAATATATGTACCTTTACTCTATCCACTTCAGTGACACCTATAGAAACACACTGGGGGGGGGGGATGGGCATGATTTTTTTTTTGGGGGGGAGGTATTCCACTGGGTCTGGAACTCTGGGGGTGCCACTATCAGTATGAACAGGCCCATGCTTGTTTTGAACCCTGAAACAGCCCATAAATGCATAAGCAAATGCTTGAAATTTCAATCCTAAATGTGAGTCCATACCAAATAACATCGATCTACCATGATTTCAAGGGTAGAAAGAATCACTATTTTACATCACTTATCGATGAATGGACACCCTTTTTTTTCACCAACTGGGGCTGCTATAAAAACATATTTTGCACTCCCCATAGCGTACTGTGTAAAATTAATATTGGTCACCAAAAAGGGCACGTTTTCGCTCCATAACAGCAAACCAAACATCCTTTAGCCTAGTCTTTCCCAGGTAAATGAAGAAAAATAGCAGCTTTCTTCTGATACTCCAAAATTTTGACTCACTCCGATAAACTCTGGGTGTCCCTTGGACCTTGTTCAGGCTGTCTGCAAGAACCAACAAACTTGCTATTTTTTTTATTGACATGACATTTATTCTCAATTATTTTGAAACATTTTGTTTGCAGGTTTGAATCAGTGCTTTAGCATTGAAGGGCTACCTTGTCTAGAGAAAGGTTCAATAAAAAAATAAATTTGGTATACTCCTTGGTGGCCTCTTGTGACCACTGGAATCTATGATGCCTGCTAGTCTGGGCATAAAACCACAAATAACCTATTGTGGTCAGTGGCAGTGGCTATGCCTACCGAGCAACAGAGTGGAATTATTGAACTTGCTATTGGAAGGCTGCCAGTATGGAACATAGGCCAGGCAGGTGAAATTGGAGACCTACAAATTAGGTGCTTGATAAATTTTTGCATGGTTAAAAAAAAATACGATTTCTTTAGTTTTTAGGGAGGGGGGAATGCTCCACTCCTCTCATTATTCTGCTAATATGGTCACTGTGACTTATTTGTATCAGACGTTTGAACCAGTGAATGAAGTTGTTAGAGCGCCTTGAACAAGGCTAGGGTCCCCTGGGGAGGCTATTCGCGATCGGGCCATGGCCTTTAAAAAAGAGAAACGTTTACTCCTATCTCTGGAAGTCCTTACTCCATTAAGATGGGCTACCTTGCTGAAGATTTCCTTATCCAATTCTGTTGGTTCTATGTTTCCCGACTGATGACTCTCCTTCAGCGCCGACTCTAACCTCTGCAGCGATTCTCGCAGTCTCATGTCTCGCGGCGTCCCTTCTGGAGATTGATTTCTTCTTTTATATATTATCGATTCTGTCAGTTTCTTTTTTGCAATGTCAAGTCTGAGGAATTGAAAATGAGTAAGGTGGACCCCAACGGCTGTATTCTGAAGGGAGTCACATTAGTCCGGGTTTAAACCATGGTTAGTCCTACATGATGACCTTTTTTCTGTCAAAATACTTGGAAAGTTAAATGTAACAGGTGAGAAATTACTATGGAGGGCCGTTTCGGCCCACCATGAGGAATTCTCACCAGCTACAGCACATTCTTAGAGTATGCTGAAGGAAAAAGGAAAAAGGTCCACTCATGTAGGACTAGCCCTGGTTTAACAAACCAGACCTAAAGTTAGTCTCCCTTTCACAATACCGCCATAATCAATTGGAAGAAATGCGTCCACTGTTCCCAATGTAGTAGTGGTTTAAAATCTTCTGGCAACGCAGGGCAAATATCGTCTCTCACAACATTAAGGAATTCCATTGATTGAAAATCAGTGTGAAAATCGTAACTTAATATCTCAGAACAAGGAAAAATGCATGGGTGTCTTAAAAAAGATCCAAATTATTAGTAGATTGCCTAAGTAACATTCGTAACGTATTGGGTAACGGATCTGGCCGACCTTTTTCATAATCGTTGGCATTTTTAATAAAAGACATGTTTTACCGACTTAATCTCTAGATATTATCAGGTATACCATCAATACTAAAGCATGGTGTGGTATTCAATTAATTACACAGCGTTTTGCAAGAGCGTTTAGCGGGAGGGAGTGGTACGTAGATCTCGGCGGCGGGTGTAATGAACGTAATATGAGGGATTTCTTTCATGACTAGGGCTGGAAATTGTACTTTGACAACCAATTTTTTCAAAAACCGATAATATTAAACATTGACATCTCCTCGATTATCACATATGGCATTTGTTTTCTTCCGTTATTTTTAGCAATCTGTGTATCGATTCGAATGATGGTAACATATCTGGTTGCAATATTGGCGACACGCTCTCAGAAAACTCTTTTGCGAAAACTTTAATAATACATATTATAATGTTTTGAACCTTATAATATGGCATAATAGGAGGCTGATAAAAAAATGCAATGTAATCTGTGATATGCGGTCTTGTGTAACAAGCAGGGGCACATTTTAACGAATGCGTTGCAGTTCACCGATAAGTCCTCACAGCGAAGACTCCAAAATGAGAGCAGGCAAAGTCATGCTTAAAAATCCTCAGGCCATACTCCATTGGAATCTTCTCATTCCTGAAAGTAATTTTGTCAAGCAGTTCAAGACGACATGTTACATAATTCCCTCGACGATAATATTCCACAGTATCTCAATCCGGGATATAATCACCAACATTTCTCTCTGTCCACATTTGAATCCTATTTGATTCCCAGCACTTTCGGCTTCAAACGGCAGTAGCATACTGACAGCACTCTGCTCACATGAATTTAAAATATAATCAATTATATGGCCTGTGTGGAGCAGATCTACATTTTGTAATAAAACGAGCTAAACCATACAGTATAGCTGATTGCAACTGCTGAGGCGAGACTTAGCTCAAATCTCAATATTACTGACTTCAACAAAGAATCCACAGTCTAACAATAATCTTACTTATCATCAGGCATAAACATAACCTGAATCACCTTCAACCTCACTTCATATAACTTTGTGGGGAATTTCCCTGATCTCCAATGTTTTGTCTTGCAAAGCATTACAATTTGAGACTCAATTTACTAAGTTAGGCATTCTTGGGGAAGCCCTTGTCTCCCCTTGGTGCAATGCTTAAACAGGTTGCATTTTTGCCATAACACTCTAGGGAATCCCCTTTTCTCTCTTTATAGGAAAAAAGTGCTTTTCTTTTCCCGTAAAATCTTTCTCAAATCAAATTGAGCAAATAATATTTTTAAAAGTTTAAGTCCAGAAAAATGGAGGCCCTAATAACAAAACTGATCACCAAAAGGAAAAGTTTTGGCCAAAACAGGTCTAATATGTAAGAAAAAAGAATTTCTCGTGTAGCGCATAGCTTTTTTTACTTTAAAAAACACCGCAAGGGCTTAAGAATTGTGAGCTCACATGAAGCGGAGACAACTTGTCCAAATTTTTAATTATCCAGGTGTTTATGTAAGATTATATAGGCATGGCTTTCAAAATGCAAAGCGCATTGGATAACTACATTTGTATCGACTCTGTAAAAGGTACAGTCGCATAGAAGTACAGCCGTAACCCAACCGCTCTTCCCCACTACACAAAACAATTTTTTTTATCAAAATCGTACTGCAGTCTTGTTTTAAAATTACAATATCAATTTTACAATTTTTAAACCATTGGATGATTAGCTGGGCAGGTTCAAAATAAAAAAAAAATTTATGAGTCCCTCACTAATTTTAAGGTCCCGTAACCGATAGCAGTTGGGATCTGGAAGTTGATCAACTTTTTTTTACGAGTCACGAGACCCTTAAAGTAACAAGTTAAGGCCTTGTCTCCTCATTTTTATGGGTCGTTGAAGCGAGAAAACGCCTTATTTAGAATGCCAAGTCTGGCTTTTCCCCAACTTTTAACAAGACTAAAGAGGATGAATTGCCGTAGCAGCAGGCGACTGCATCATGAAATCACAAGATCAAGCAGTTTAATCGGACCCCTCTTGTTCAGGTCCCCAAACCCAAACAGTCGCCGACCTTGACAAACGATGGCACAAGTTGTGATGTTGCTGTCAAACAGTGGTGTAACCTTTTTTTCGGGGGGGGGGGGGGGCAAAGGGGGCCATACATTTTCAGGGGGGGAAGGATATATAAACTTTTTAGTATAGATAGGCCTATTTGTTTTCACTGTAATTGGCTTAAACTGAAAATCACTCATTTTTCAGGGGGGGGGGGCAAAAGGGGGCAGATTCCCCAAGGGGGGAAGCTGCCCCCCTGCCCCCTCTTTTTACGCCACTGGTCTGTCAACTGCTCCCGATTGGTCCGTCAGAGTTGTTGACATCAAAGTGACGCCTTGCCACGTGGGACGCCATTTGCTTGCATCTTCTCTCCCGCTTGAGATACTCATTGCGTACCACTTTCCAACTGCACAACACAACCACTCATGAAGCGCACCAACTCATCGGCTCCCGCTTCCAAACCGCTCATGTGTCCACGAGTCAAAACCTGCCACAATTTTTTTAGGCTGCGAGAAATAATTGGTGGCAGGTTGTTTTCAAATTTCATTTGCCACATCTCCCAACCCGTGTCCTGCAGATTTGCCAGCACCTCCCAGCCCATTGCCAAAACTACACATGAAAAAAGAAAAACTGCTCACAATTTTTGACAGAGCACAATGGTGCGATGCTCACACTTTTAATCGTAGCGAGACTTAGTTCAACATGGTAATTAGCAATGTTGAACCTTTTGACCATTTGACTTGGAGTTGATTGGGGACTGCCATTGACCTCAGGGTTATCATGCAATTCAATTGGACTTGCGACTTTATTGACGTGTGTTTGACTTTGACGCTCACTGGATCAAAAGTCACCTCAACTGCTGCTATTATTTCAGATTTGAAAGCCCGGTTGCCAATGTGGATAATTTGGGCCAGCTTCTAAGACTTTGTGCACATTTTTGAATAAGAAATAGGAAGAATAAATATTATCAGTTAAAGGTAAATTCATCGTTCTCCAGAACGCTTGTGTCGCCTACCATTGCGGTTAGTCACCCGAGTCGTAGTTTGATGTTTGATAGATTTTTGCCAGTGTGTGTTTTGTTGAGAGACTTGTGGTTTTTGATTTTAATGAATAGGTCAAGGTCACCTATGGTCCTGGCCAGTGGTGTCGTTCTTTTTGAGTAACTTTGGTGGCCGTAGCACTTATTTGCCAAATAAATGTAAGTGTAAAAAAAGATTTTCACCAAAATGGCGCCAAAGTTTCACATACGCGTCATCAGAGGTCACTGTTGTTTAAAACCACATATTAGCCTTGGGCCAGTGGTTTTTCTGACCAGTATGAAGTTAATCAGTCATCATATGTGGAAGTGATCACTTGTTAATCTTTGTTTGATTTTTAATGAAATTGGGTCAAAGGTCACATAGGGGTCACAAAGGTCCATCTGTGTACATCCCACAATAAGTTCTGGCCATTTGTTTTTTTTTAGTAACTACTTGGTGACCGGAGCAGTTTATGTGCCGAAATGAAATGTAGTTTTAAAGATCTTTCCCAAAATGGGGTCAGAGTTCACATAAGCATCATCAAGGTCACTTTGTTACACCACATATTAGCCTTGGCGCCAATGTTTTTTTCTGTCGACCACGTAATGAAGTTATAATCAGTCCGATGGCAATATTAGAAATGCCAATTTGAACCTTTGTTCGTATTTTAAATGAAATTGGGTCAAAGGTCACATAGGGTCCTCAAAGGTCAAACTGTGTACATCCCACATTAAGTTCACGCCAGTGTTTTTTTTTTAGTAACTTTTGGTGGCCGTAGCATCTATGTGCCAAAGAAATGGTCCGTTTTAAAGATTCCACAATGGGGTCAACGTTTCCATAGGGTCATCAGAGTCACTTGTGTTTACACCCACATATGAGCCTTGGGCCGTTTTTTTTCTGACCAAGTATGAGTTAATCAGTCAATGCAGATTGAGAAATGAGGGCAATTGGTAACATGTTTTGATTTTTAATGAAATTGGGTCAAGGTCACTAGGGTCATCAAAGGTCAATCTGTGTAACATCCCCACATATCGTCAAGGCCAGTGGTTTTTTTTTTACTAACTTTGGTGGCCAATAGCAACTATGTGCCTAAGAAATGTAGGTTTAAAGATTTTCACAAAATGGGGTCAACTTCACATTAGGTCATCAGGGGTCACTTGTTTACACCACATGGCCTTGGTTCAATGGTTCTTCTGACCAAGTATGAAGTGAATCATTCCAATGCGTATTTCGAGAAATGAGCAATTATTAACTTTTTTCAAGCTCACACAGCCTATATAGCATATTGTAGCCCAGTTCAAGGTTTCTCTAACTGGACACTCCATGGCAGGCATAGCAGCCTCAACATTTTAGTCATTCGTTCTAAAGGATCATAAGCAGGACATTATCAGAATAATGTGTCTTGTTCAGGCGTGGTACAGCCCGTTAGTCGCTTTTGCAATTCGAGCCCCCGAAGGGGGCCGACTTGCAAGCGACTAACGGGCGACACGCTTGAACATGACACATTATTTCTGATATGTCCTTCTTCTTATTTCTTTAATTAACATTAACGTCGAGCAAAAAAGAAAGCTAAACCTTTAAAAATCTTTTAAGATATGCTTCTTCTTTACATTTTCATGATACTTAGCTTGATTTAATTCATTTCTTTACAAATAAAAACACTTTATGCCCACGTTTTTCTTATATGGTCGTTGTAAGTCTAGCTTTATTGAAAGGATCTTCAAATAGGGGTAACAAATAATAAGTCTAGCTTTTGAGAAATGGATAATCGGATTTCAAGGTTCAAAACTCATTGAAATAAGCTGGAAAGAGCTTCAATGTTCGCCTAACGACTTGTTTGAAACAGCTAAGTTTTTGTAATCAGCTAGCATAAGGAGTTAAACAGTCACGATGGTTGTGGTTTGTTGTGACAAATTTGTTTCGTTGTCGGGGATGTTGATTTAGAAGACGATTTTTGATGATGAATACTTTACTAAGAGCAGTCAAGACAACACTGATCGTTTTGTGATGCGTAAAAGCACAGTAAGGTAAGTTGTTGAGGTTGAACCTGTCGTTTTAATATATAACATTTCTTCTTTTTGTATGAAATTGATATATTTACGCAGATATTTGTGCCAAAATCCACGCTCATTATTGTGGAATTCACCTTTGACCAGTAAAAAAGTCATTCTTTGACACGACAATTTATATTTGTTCATAAGTCGTGCTTACGCCACCAATATCACCTAAGTATACTGTGGCATTCAGCTTGACAAATGTTTATGTTTGGCCTCGTTACTAGGTATTATAATTGCAAATTATATATGTAGATATGCAGATTTTACGCCATTGGTGTCCCTAACATTAATATTCTAATTTTCAGGCAGAATAGTGCTGATCTGTCTCTGGAATTGACCTTGACCCAGTAAAATGCCATTCTATACGACACTACAGAATTTGTTTTTTGAATACAGTCCTGCTTGTTAGACACACATATAACAACAGTACGCTGTGGCATTCAGCCGGACAGACGTTTTGTGGTTTGTCTCATTTCTACTTTTTTGATTAAAAACAGATTTATGATCATGCAGTAGTCCCCATAAGCATTAGACAATATGCGCACTATCTTTTTTGATGTCATTGTGTGAATCTTTGGTGTGTTTTGGCCGAGGTATTTTTCCCGAGGGAGCGTCAGCTCCCGAGGAAAAATACCTGAGGCCCAAAACCAACCCAAAGATTTCACACAATGACCGAAAAAGATGGTGGCAAAGTTTTATGTCATTAATAACCTAGTTTCATATCTACCAATAAATATCTCCAACTTTAAACTCCAAGCAATTTTTTTATTTTGATAGCCGTCTCTCCTCGAATCCTAATATTAAGTCTCCAGGGAAGTCCCAGTAAATAATACGTCCTTATCCATAAACAAGTTTTTGACCAATCAGAGTGTCATTGAAACGGTTTAATCCATGTTCAGGGGCATTTTAGTGTCAAAACTGAAAGTGTGGGAGGATGTTCGCCATGTTCGCTGTTTTCAGAGCTGGAATTATACACTTTTTGGCTGTTTGCTGTTTGATATAATTAAAAATACAACTGGCGATAGTTGAACAACCCTGGGTAATCTTAAGGATCTGGATTGCTTGAAAAAGATGCAGATTTTGTGCTCAATATGAAGTTATGAATCATCACTCACAATTTACCCAGCGTGGCGCGATGGCGGGGTCTTTCTCTGGCAATGACATTGACAGTTATAGGGGATCGTTGAGTTTCTTGAATTCGCGGCTGGAATTATTTGGTTTCGAACTGGTACAAAGGTACACAGCTTTCGGAGAATTTTAAATATACACCATAATGTACGGTACGCCTATTTTCAGTGTTTTCACCTCAACTTTTCGCTGTAATCCCTAAAACTACTATGTAATCGATCTCACAGTCATCATGCATGCCATAGCATTCATGACCTGATGGGAGCTGTCCCCGCATCCATAAAGCGTAATACCACGTATAACCGTCCCAGAACCATACTGTCGTGGATTTCAAAGTTCACGCCTTGAACTTTTTTCAAAAAACAAAAAGCTTCAATTGTGTATTTACGCATGCTTTGTTTTAGAAGCAAGCCAAAACATTTCATATTTGCAATGTATCCCTGGTTTTAAATGAAGATCGCTGGTCAGACATGCAGAGTTTTGAGATTTTCACTCTGTCATGGTTTGATGGTATTAAAATAATGAACGAATTAAAATTTCCTTGGCTTTATTAATACCTAGGCTATGTAATGTAGTCTCCGTTTCTTTTGACATTGTTTGGGAATACGTTTATTTTCATTTTTCATTTGATTTTTTAAATTGATTTATTTGTCATCATTTTGCGGTGATTTTTTATTATCTTTGTCATGTATTAATTTAATTTTTTTCAATTATTATCATTTCATTTTTCATTTTTTGTATTTATATTTGATCATTTTCAACTTGTGTATTTACATTTTTCATATATTTTATTTCTTATTTTTCCATTTGTGTATTTTGTGAATTTGGCCATTTTGGTTATTTGTATTTATTTTGTTTTAATCGTTGTACAATTCATTTTGTTTATTGTGTATTTGGGTTTTGTATATTTATTCATTTTTATGTATTTGTTCATTTGTCCATCTATTGCTTATTTCATTTTTTTTTATTAATCTTTGTCTATTTATTAATTTAATTTTGTTTACATGCATATTTATTATCCATTTGGCAATTTTTATTTAATATTTGTATTATATTGTTCATTTATCACTTTGGGTATTTACATTTTTTAATTTTATATAATTTTATGTCTTCATTTTTCCATTTGTTGATTTGCATTTGGTTATTGTAGTTTTTGTTTTAATATTTGACATTCATTTTGTTTATTTGTGTAGTTGTTTTGTTTATTTATTGTTGAATTCATTTTATAATTATTTTCATTTGTCCATCTATTGTTATTTTTTTATATCTTTTGTCTTTTTCTATTTTATTTTTCAATGTTTATTTGTTTATTTCCTTTATTTGTTATTTATTTAGTCTTTTTGTATCATTTCCCATTTTTATTTTCTACCACCTCCACCTTCCCCGGACCCCCGCCCCCCCCCATCAGGGGGAGCTATGGTGAAATCGCCAAACATGCACGTACGTTACTTGATTTGCATATTCATTCATGATCTCTTGCAAGTGCGCAGTGCACAACAATACTCGAGTCGCAAAAACACGGCGTTTAAATTGTTTTCAGCGCTGATTTGTACCTTTGTAATGTCTTTTTTGGGGGAAAAGTACCCATGTCGTCTGTTTTTTACCTCTGAACGACCCATGTCCCTGGGGACTGTCCATCGGCTAGAGACCATACCCGAGCTCACATGTATGATGTGATGACCATACCAGGTACGGTAATGTAATTCAATCACGGCATGGCTTTTGTTCAGTTGTTTGATCCAGATTAATTCCTTGCCGCAAGAAAGACATGATGGGCTATGAAAATGTTGTCGGCTTCATCCATTTTGTCCAGCGAATTTGTTTATTCGAAAATGAACCTGGAATGTTGTAATTGGTGCACCGCAGATACCTTGTCCATAATACAGGTGGGCATGGACATGGTGAAGTTAGACTGAAGTTCAGCCTCAGTTCAGGTATGGCAGCAGCTTACGTGGTATGAATTTTAGATTTTTTTGACCTGCATATTAATTAATATTTAGTTTGTTGATGTACTAAGGTTTTGTCCAATGAGGTCGCTGAAAAGTGTCGCATTTTTTAATATAGTGTTTTTGTATTGGCTTCAAAGTCGCTTGTTTATTTTGTTTTGGAAATCATGTTTTCGCCATGTCTATCCATCTTCGGGGCCCCAATAATTTTCATTTACTAGCTACGTCACACCCAGGAGTCATTGTGAGAAGTCATTGTGTCTCTCACAATTACCCGCGACGTCGCGCACAATTTAGGAATAAAACATTGAGTTGGATCCCGCTATTCGCATGTTTATTAATAATCATTTAAAATCTCCCTACCCCCGAGCCCTGGACGTATTTCGACCATATTTCCTCTAGTGTTTCTAGACTGACTTTTGTAATTTCTTCTTTCTTAAAGTTCGATGCCCATACCTTTATTTTGATAATGTGTCAGCTACTGACCACATTAATCAAAAAACAAAAGTTTTGCTAATGGAGTCAGCTACTGCCAACATTCATCAAAATAAACAGGTCGGGGCAACGAACTTTTAACAAAAGACATACAATGGATAATCTATGAATAGAAGATGGCTAGACGTTTATGTCGCTTTAATGTCCCACCTACATACACCTACACATAGCTAATGGAAGCTTATATGTCTACTTCAGTTTAGGTATGATGTGAAATTTCCAATGTGGGCCAAAGGTTTTTGGGTCATTATCCCAAAAACATCATTTTTGGTCGAAAAAAGTGATTTTTGTGAAGATATTGCTAAGTCATGTAAGTAGGTTCATACCTATATTGTTGTACCGAAAAGCCACAATAAGCTTCCTAAAGTTTTACAAAATAATACAGTAATATAGGCGATATGGATGAAAATTAAACATTTTCTCACATTCATATTTCTAACACCTGAACAAAAAATTTCCTTAAAAAAACTTTTTAGGCTTAGCAGCAAAACGTCTGTGTTTATGCTCTAATTTGAGCTGAAAATACTT
>JAMKCH010010732.1:0-27644 GCA_023653785.1 Ophioderma brevispina
AGTTACGGGCTAAAAAATCATGAACGATTTTTTCTGAGCTCCACAACCTCCGATAATTTTTGCGATGCGAGAAACCGTCTTTCTGACATGTCATTTGGGATAATTACGATATTACCTTGACCTCCGACCTCTATCATGTCTATATTAGAAATGTGGAAAATGTTGAAAAATATAGGCCCTAATTATACACCTTTATTATCCATTATAAACCTTGCCTTTGTTAAATCTTTTCATGCTTATATTAATTTGTGGCCTGATGATAAGCTTACGGACCTATTAAAACAATATATGTTAACATCAATAGCTTTTTTTTTGACATGCTAAACTAGCGCGGTATAGCCTATTTCTGTTTTTTCTTATACTTTTTCTGGATTTAACAAAAATTCCCATATCCCCAATAGTAAAAATATTAATGTTTAATCTATGTATGTCTGCAGGATATTGAAAAAATATGTTTTATAGGCCTATATTTTTCCTTTTTTTATTTTATCCCCAGATAGGACTTGACTTTACTTTTACCAAAATAAAAAAACTAAAATATATGCCTATATGTTATTTTAAAACCTTAAAACTCGGCAAAAAGCAACACTTTAAAGTATTTGAACCTAGGGGGCCTAGGAAATGATTTTAAAGAGAACCCTTTTTAAATTTGTGACTAAATCACCATTAATGCTGAATTTTGAAGCGGAAATCACACCGGATACGTTAACCAGTTCTTAATTCCACGTTTTGTGCGTATTTCAACACTTTGCGTGTTTTAGCAGTGCATCGAGTAGCGCAAGAGGCAAATTCTAGTCTGACGCAGCGACTTCTTTGCGACACGCATTTCGCGCACGATGTTATTGAACGCGTAATCGCTACAGACGTGTTTTACATGATTGAATCAGTTTACAATGTCAGGAGGGATGGAAGCATGGCCATTTTCCTGTCAAATTATTCCTTTCTGAAAAAGTGCCACTTTGGGATTTTATGGTAAGATGGAGATAAGTTTATTTGAGATTCTAATCAATATTTTGCACGTTAAAGCGGTAGACATTTTGCCTCGCGAACGATAGCATTAAACAACAAAGATTTTTAAAAAAAATGAGCACGGCTCAACTTTCACAACAATATTTTACAAGTAAAGGCCAGAGTCAAATTTGGAAGAATGTAAAAAATAATTCATATCATCATAAACATGACTTGTGTAGTTTTACTAGATAAAGTTTCAAAATAAAGTATAAATTTGTGATTTAAACTCGAGTTTGCGGGAAAAAACCCGCGGGAAGTTATCATCGTTTTCGACCCCAAAAGTGCGGAGTTCAAAAGTGCAAAGTCCCTTTCCCGTTAAAAATTGCGAGTAAAGCACGTTACGCAGCATATGGGTTTCCTGCTGCCCGTGGAGCTTTGTTTAAAACTTGTTACTCTGACGTAATTAAACGGGGTCAAATCTAACTCCGGCATCTTGATACGCGTTCGCCAAAACAGGAGAAGGCCGTGCCAGTTAGGGTATATGTATCCTTGAAATTTAACACTTTCCCGATTTCTATCCTTCTAAAAATCTGTGTTTGCGATATGTGCACAGATACTGTCTGATAGTACGAAATGTAAGAAAAAATTTAAAAATGTCTACCCAGCCGTGTCCATGGACCTTTAAGTGATAGCACCTTTCTGTAAAGTCTGAAACTGTTTCCTATAAGATTATGATCCACTATAAAATTCAATTGCATTTTTAAATATGTGATTAGAAAAGAACAAAAAGTACTGCAGCCGACAGATCTAAACTGTATCCACAATTGGAAAAGAGATCCAACTCTAGAGCCTTGATAACGCCATCACTATCATATCCTACTTTATAGCGTCCAAGGTAAGGATGTCTTGTACCCATCATTATCATATCCTCATCCCTGTCCAGCGAGACACGGACTGGTTTGTTCACTCTAATTCAAAGATTATAATAATGTTGTGCGTGTGTGGGAGTAAGCATTTATTGATTGACGTGTCAAAACATTTCCGATAGTGGCTCGTATTTAAAATAAAATTCATCTAATTTTGCTATAGTTTTTGTCATTAGTATATACGATCACCGTCTTAGCCTGACCTTCATTTAGTTCACAAATATGACAAGATATGTTTGAATCGACAACCCATTGTGGTTAATTGTGTCAACGTCTTTACAAACCGTTATTAGGATAGTGAGTTTGTGTCTCTTGTTCGGAAACACTGTCAGAAATCCTCGTAACTTTTTGCAATTGTAAACTATAATTTTACAAATTTATTGCATTTTTTTCGGTCAAATTGCCACTTTTGATTTTTAAAACCTGAAAGTACGCTGGGCAAACATGCAAATACACCCTTCACTTCAACATTTTTAATAACATGATAATAAAATGTGATTTTGGATGCATCCAGAGTGTCAGTAAATTACAGCAAATTTATAAACGTGTAAAATCGTGTTTAGCAACATTTGTAATAAGACGTTGATTGTATCAACGTCTTTACAAACCTTAATGAAGGATAATGAGTTTGTGTTTTTTTGTTATATCAAAAGAAACAAACATCGCACAAGCTCTAGAAATTTGTGTGATTGTGTTCATAAATAACACCTCACAGTTTTTCTTCAGATGTGTTTTTTCTTCTTTGTAAAGATATATTAGACTTTAAGAAGTCTAGTAAAGAAGGGGTAAGGGCGGTTGCTGCGAATGTGAGGTGAATCCGGCCACCCCCGTTGACGGGGACAAAACCGGATTTAAAACTTTGGCTTTACTACTACTACTAAGAAGAGCTTTGTAGCACATTTGTTCTCTATCTCGCTTTACAACGCTCTTTCTCTCCCGCCCTCCTCCTCTCTCCCTGGCAGAAATGGAAATCTTCGTATGATTATCGATCTCGGATCACTTGTCCTTGGAGTAGTATCTTAATATGAAAAAAGAAGGAAAGATCATACGTACTTATTTGCTGCAACTGCACATGATGAAGCAATGTTATAATTGCGTGACTCTTTGCCTCCGAATCCACCTCCAAGCCGCTTAACTCTACAATTGATTCTGTTAATTGGAACACCAAGTGAATTGGCAACGGACTCCTATGAAGAGCAAAGTCGTTTCCAGATACGTTTTAAATATGAAAATATTAACAACATAATACAGAGTAGGTGCAAATTGTGAAATATAATTATGCCAAAGGAATATATAATTTATGTGATTCATTTACTCTACAGGGGTCCATTCGCCAAACTCAGTCGTAAATCTTCGTGCATACTATGTCATGCTTGAGTGGACCAAGTTTATCTAAATCACTGTGCAGCTAGTATAAAGGTCTATAGACATACACATGAGTTAATATACATGTGGGTACTATACACTGGTCTGTCTGTATGGATGAAAATAGATTCATCACTATCTTAAAATCATATACAGCTCCACAAATGAGCGTGTAATGTTTGACTTTGAGATAAATTTGTCTTAGTATAAAATCGTTTATCATTCAAAAAACAAATGTATGACTAAATGTTGAAAATACACTGTTAGAAATCTTCGTAAATTTACATTTACTGTTAGTAAATGTTTTGTAATTTTACAGATTTGTTGCATTTTTAGGGTCAAATAGCCATTTTGTCGATTTTAAAACCTGAAAGTACACCTTTATCTACTCTTTATTTCAAAACGTTTGATAACAAGAAAATAATTATGAAATATGATTTAGACTGTTTTTTATAAAAATCGTAAAATCATGGTAATTTACTGGTAATACCGGTGTAAAGAAACTGAGTGTCCCCCATGAGAGAGTGTTCTAGCTACCATAGCAACATGTACGGAATAAACAGTGACCTTGTAGGCGAGGGCATTTGGATACAGTGCTGAAACAAATGATGCATACAGCACTCCATGGAGAACACAATAGACAGATGGATGGTAGGACACTCAGTCACACGGACATAGTAGTTTATGACACCGGGCCTCATCCATCAGTAAATTACCGTAAATTTATAGACGTGTAAAATCATGTTCAACAATATTTTGATTTGCTTTTATTCTGCCATCATTTACTGCGAAGTCTTATTGTGCCCTTATTCAGTGCATATTATATGCTGAAAATATTCTGTAATAATGTCTATTTCATGTTCAAACTGAAGAAAGGTCTGTGAAATTACAACATTTACCGTCAGTCTTGTACGTTTACAGTGATTTCTTACAGTGTAAGGATCACTATAGCTCAACAAACCTGTATATTAGCGGGCGCTTGAGAGGTAATGAAGATTTCCATCTCCTGGGCTTCACCTTTAGGCGTAGCCAAGCAGCACTGTGTCTCCAAGTAGAAATGTTCTTGTCCTCCAAGAGATACCTCGCCCTCAAAAATGTGACCGGAGAACCCAAATGCTTCTTCGACGTTACCTTTTTGAATAACCAAAGGATCTCGCAAGAACGATTGCTTGGCAATAGCTTCCTAACGTTCCAATAAATCACAAACATATATCTATCATACTCGATTCGCGCTGTATAGGAGCTGGGGAAAAGTTTTGGTTCAAATCCATTAGGTGAAATAGGGAAGAAGCATTTTAATATATCCAAAAAGTCGCTCGTGACTAAACAATGAAAGTGATTTGACAGGAAACGGCCAAGTACAATCACTTTCATTTGGTATTTTGCTGTTTCACATCACTTCATCACTTCACATGTTCACTGTAAAAACGATGTTCAGAATTTAAACGCTTTTCTGTGGTCACTGCGAAAACTCTTAAAGTGTTTCAACATGTTAAGAATTTTGATTGCAAGTGTTTAAGATTATGGATAAGCTTATAAGGAATAAAAATGCACTTTAGAATTAAACAGTAAGCACGGAAAAATAATTAAATTCCTACTGAGCACCCTAACAGGTTATGTTTATACTCTATGGTCCTTCTACGCTATTCCAAAATGTTACAGAACAAAGTAATTCCCGAATTCTTTAGACTAAACAAGTTTAATTTGGATGTTAATTACAAAGGTGTTCGTTATTAAGTAGTGTGTAGGCCAAGTTTTCATTTCCAAATATTTTATCTAGCGTGCTTCAACTACTAAGAACTATGTTGGCCCATCTTTGAGTGGGCATTGACTTTTGTATTAGTCGGATTTATAGTTTAGGTAACGTATTAAAGTAATGATGAGACCTCATATCACCTGTGAGGAGAGCCAAAAGACAATTGGTACCATAGTCAGGATCAATAGCGAGCGTCTTATACAGGTAGTATTTCACATTTTAACGTACGTTACTTTTACCAGTGACCCTCTATATTTTGACCACTGCATATTGTGTTGACCCGTAGAACAAACAGTATTAAGAACGCACGGACTAGGAATGATCAAAAGTTAATTTCATATCAGTCCTCAGGAAACAGCTCTCACCCGTATAAATAGAAGTAGCAGGTTCTCCATATAGTCAGGCGCGAGCGAGTATAATAGTCTGAATCAGAATACATTTGATCCTTTATTGTTTTTCATAATTATACTGAATGGTACAACCTGGAATACCACTGAATGGTCTCATATGCTCAACTATAACCAGGCGCGTAACCAGATCTGAGCCTCGGGGGGGGGGGGGGGGGGGGGGGGGGATACTTCCCGATGTCACTTTTTAGTTTGCCAAGTTTTCCGGCTCGCTGCGCTCGCCGGGTAGACCCCTATTCTTTTTCAGGTAGGTTCGAATTCTTTCCCATTTCCTTCCCCTTATTTTCTCCCCATCTTCTCGTTCACATGTTTGCTTTCCCGTCCCATTTTAGTTCGTGGGGCGGGGGGATCTTCCCCCTGCCCCGCTGGTTACGCCACTGCCTATACATGATCTGTATGTGGCCAATGCTACACTTGCAGGCAAGTCCAAAACATAGTTTTTGGTTTTCTCAGTTCCCAGTAGTTGTTCTACAACAAACCGATCAAGTACAAATTGAGAGAAATTCGTATCCCCTCCTCAACAAATCTTCCCTTCAACCTCCACGGCATTTGCTAATATGGGTCCTTTTTACAAGATTTCCAGACACGCGGTTACGTTACGACTATATCGTCTCGTAGACGAAAAGCCCTTTACATTGTGTTCAATATTTTTAAGTTATTTTTAAGTATAATGCTTGCCAATTCTCTACCTATCTTTTTCTTTCTCGGTTGCAATTTAAATACTTGCTTCTTCTGTTTCCGTGACCATTTATTCTTAGTTTTGATATCAAAATCTACCTGAATTGTATGATGGCAATTCCAATTCTCATATTGTTTTCACACATTTTGCAGCTCTCTGAGCTATCGACTGGTTTTCAGCTACTATGGCTCCAATTATCTGTCCGACACACTTGACCTTCCGTGGCAAAACAAAATATAAAAATTTTTGGTTAAGACAAGTTAGTTAGGTGAAATAGCATGTTATTTCCATCTATTTTACTATTAAAGCGAATTCCAGGTTAATATAATTCTACGCTTCAATATATATAAATACCTTTTTGTTTCAATGAATGTCTTTCCTTCCGAAAAAAGACACAAAATCAACAAGTAAAACGTTTATAACATCTTCTTCCTTAATGATGGCATGCAGCCCTTTTGATCGCACGAGAAAATAGAAATCATGATGGTGTGTAGTAAATATTGTGTCAATATAGTCCCAATGAATGACACACCAACCTTTTCATCTATACTCATTACACGATCCGTCCCAATTTTTTAATCGATTGTACTGGATTTTCTACTGCACAACACTATATAATCCGATTTTCCTGACCAGGAGTACACTAGAGTTCCCCAGACACCTGTTGGTTTTATCTATTGAACTTTCTCAGTCATACAACGTCACCACTGCCGTGAGTTCGATTTCGACTGTATCGTTGTTTATGTATTTTTTCCGATTTTTATTACACAGTCATCGCTAGGTAGCTCGATATGAAGTCATTCGCCCCGATTCCTGGTTTCATGATCCCGTTCATTGCGAGAATTAGTCCAATCTGTTACTGCGAACACTTCCGATCGAGACGCAAACATGGAAATTGGAAAGTACTTATACGTATTATTATGATTTGGGTTGAATATTTATGTGATTTTGAATGATCACTACCCTCACTCGTATTATTTTCCAGAAAATGACATCCGATATTTTATTCTTGAACCAAAAATTACAATTTTAAAATGTACCCTTTTTAAAGGAAGTCAGAACATGCCCCCCTTTCCATCTACCCCCTGTTTGTTTTACTTAACATGTGAATTATTTTGCAACTTGTATGTTGACATCAAACTGCAAGCTTTCTGTTGGCGCTAACTTCATTAGGGTAAATACATTCATTCACATCCAAAATTGTTTACCCAAACTCTATAAAACATTCGAAAATTTTCGATTACACTACGTCTCTTCATATACATTTGCACAGTGTTCAATATGACTCGCCTGCGGTCAGTGCACACAATTGCGCGCGTGTTTGAAACAGGTGAAGCCTTGGCATGCTTGATTAGCACTGATCTCTATACAATGGATTGGCTACACAACAGTAATTGTATATTAGATGAATGGAGCAACGGGCGGGCATCTTGGTCTACCGAACACAATACCATTCCAGAGACACCTGTTTAACAGAAGTTGTATCCCGGGTGTACGTTTTAGAGACATGCCATCCCATACGCGCAAATACAATGAGCTCACTGAATTGGCTTGATTCTGTAGTCTGTTATGTCGCTTATCCACATTTCAATGGGAACAATTTTGTATATATAAATGACCGGCTCTTAACCACCTGCTTGGGCTCTTTTTGGATGACCAACATGGCCACCAGTGCTTCAATTACGAAGCCCAGGTTTCCAATCCATTGTATAGAGATCAGTGTTGATTAGACTTGGTTCACCTGGCCTGCTTTGTGTTAGTCAATAGAAATGCAGTAAAAAAAATAAATGCTAGTATTTATATAGCGCTTTATACAATTAAGTCTCAAAGCGCTTTACATTTATTCCGCTGTCACTAGGATAAATCACATTTTTTCACATATTGAAAATTCGGCAGCCAATTATAACGGCGCACACTATGACTACCCCTAACAGCTCCCCATTTACACCTGGGTGAAGTGAGACAAGCGGGATAAAGTGTCTTGCCCAAGGACACAACACGTTGGCCACGGCGGGGCTCGAACTCACAACCTCATGATCATGAGTCCTGCGCTTTTCCACTGGACCACACGTGCTCCGTAACACAAGTATAGCCTAGTTAATTTACAATGCGATTTTAATTTTCACGAGACTAGTTGCTACCCCATCCTTGTTTTAATAAACATATCAGCAAAATTAATGAATTGTTTTGAAGATGAAGGATGTGCTTATTTATGTACCGGTCCATAGTAATATATAATGTGTGGTAAGCAAGGTTTGGCACAGTTAAATATTATAAACAATTAAAGATAATATTTTACAACGTGTTGTTAAACGTGTTATTAAAAACTTCTGAAATAGGGTCTGTAGGCTGTTAAAGTTAACAACAAAATAATCTAATGTCAATTTAAAAGTTCAAATAAACCTGAAGATGAATTTTGTGGATTTAAGAAGGGACTAATTGTCTAATTTTGATTTTTAAATGTTTGTTTCAAATGTATTAATATTTCAAATACTGCTATGCTTGGAAGCACCAGTGACCATTCATGCATAAGTGGCAAACACTAGACCCGCTATTCTGCATAGCTTGGTACTGACTGGACATACCTGAATTCCGGTTTTGCATCTCTCTAAATGCAAAAGGAGTGCATTTCACTCTTTACAGTAACTGCGTGGTTCACTCCGAAAAGTGTAAAATTTCACACCTTTCGAGAAATATTTTGTGTCCAATTTTTCGCTTGATAATTCACAAAATTATATTAATTGTCTAATTGGTAAACTATCACATGTATTTGACCCAAAAGATATAATACTTATCACCCTTTTGTGGTCGAGAACTAGCTAACCAGCCCTTTAGTCACTCTATAAGAGTGAAATTCACTCTTTTGCTTCAGTGAGATGACACAATAACCGGGAACAAGCAAATGGCTTCTTAATTAAGATCGAATCTTCCTGTTTTCTCATTATTACCGTTTGTAGCAATAATTCTTCATCGTGAATAGCAACACCAAGTGAATTGTCTTCCCGGACAAAAAAAAAATCGTGATTGTAATGTATGCACTTACCCTCGGGACAGTGCAAGCCTTCCGAACGTCAACAGATCTGTATTGAGTAAACGCACAATGATTGTTATAAAATAACTTTTTTTATACACAATCACACATACCTGTATATACTTGTGAAAACCAGACCAAAAGAAAAGAGATTCTTTCGACAATATTCACAGTCATCGAAATTTTTCCTTTGTCCTCGGAGTATAACAATCCACGTATTCCGTTTTTTTTTTTTTTTCCTTCCTCGACCGAGCGTTTCCTTTATGTCCTCGATGTAGACATTTGTGGTGTAATGTGTGGGAGGGAGGGGTAGTTGGATAGATTTTACCAACACCGACACGCCGCTCGCGTGCACACGCACGCGAACACACAAACTACACAAATTACAACACACACATAGAGCCCACACATTCCTTGTAAACACCGGCAAATATCGGACTTAAGAGGTTTTTCCCCTAGCCAACCAGGGACCTTCCGTGTTGGCAAGTTCGGCAACGCATACACATACAGAGGATTTTCAAGATTAGCTAGTGGTATCACACTTCCTAGCCCCTTAACTAAGTTCTCTGGATTTGCTGAAGTGGATGAACAAATCACCTTAAACGGTCAAAGCCGCCCTCGAGAAGCTTCGAGAGATAAATATACGTCGGCCCTTTGCCATTGCTGATAAACCACTGAGTAAGATGGTTTAATCGTTGAAACCATCTACAAACTTTTGTTATAATCTATGGTCTAACCTTCTAAGGGTAAGGATTTGATAATTTTAGGGTTAAATTAAATATCAAGTAAAATATATACTATTGGAATAGGGTAAGACCCGGTTGAATACAATTGGAAAATATCTACTATCAGTCACGGGGCAACTTACACATTATATTTTGCATGTGGCTTTGTACTGTCACAAACGGCGCCAGGGGGGGGGGGGGGGGTAAAACTCTTCTTGTTGTGAACAATACACAACACTACCATTAGTTGATACAAGTTTGAATAAGATGAAATTAATAATGAAACTTATTTACGTAATAGGGAAAAGATTTACCCTCCAGTCCTGGGTATGTCGTCGCATATATAGCCGTCTCCCGTAGTTTGTTGAAGAGCTGACGTATGAACTTCGGTCTGCCGACTGCGTCATGTTGGCGGCTGCCAGGTGGCACTTCCCTGTGTGTTTTTTGTAATTTAATAACAATAAATTATATTTGCAAAACAAAAAAATCACGCGATATTCAATCGGTTATGAAGGTGAGAGCGACAAGCCTACAAACGTTTAATTTTTGGTAAGTCCTTGTAGACTCCCCTCTGTGTGTAAATTACTATTGGTCGACCAAATTGGGCAGCATTATTGCTCATAACATCCAACCAAACCCTTTGTATCCCAAAGATTTTCAATATAACTATTGTAGCATTCTTCAGAAATCAAATTTTGGTCATTTTTGGGTAAATCTGATGTTCTGAGACAGGCTATTACCTATCGGACCATGGACCCGGGTGCTTGACTTTTTAATCAAATACCAGTTATATATGGGTTGATTTTGGTTTTAAACTTTGAACCCCATTCTGGCTGGTGAAACAAAAGGCTTCCCCCCCAATGCATCTGGTATCGAATTCTTGTATGAATGCCCTGATTCCATAAAGTAAGTGCATAATTTAATCATTTTAAATTTTTTTTAAATTCTATGTTACTCATTTTGACCACTAAGGGCTTAGTCCATTGTTGAGTAAAATATACTTCAGCTTTTTGGTAGATTTACTCAACCTTGACTAAGATTTTACTCAACCTATGGAGCTGGTGACTTTTTTTTTACTCAACAATTTTTTGGAGTGTACCAATCGCCAAGATTATAATATTTGCATCCTTCAAATGTGTTCTCTTTGTTAGTTCATTCGAAAGGAAATCTGATCAAGCAATGTAGAGATAAATACTCTGTTGTTCATTCGTTCAAATAGGATTTTGTTCTTTAAAGAAAAGTGCTACCCACATTTGAAAGAAAAGTAAGTCACATGTGCTCAACAAGTGTACATTTAAAAGTTATATCATCAAAAACCTTCAACCTTTTGTTCAATGTATAAAATTATGAATTAATTAAGCACGATAATAAGAACGATATAAGTGACCAAGGGGTTTCACTCCCGTTAGTGCCCGGGGGAGGGGGGCACACTAAGGAAACCACTTTTCCGACAGAATTTTTGCATGAAATTTATACCACATGTAAAGGGTAATAAGACAACACTAAATCAGTAATAAAAAATGAAATTGATTGTTTGGGCTGCAAATTTGGGGCAAAACATTGTTTTCAAAACGCGCGAAAATTGGGCAAAAAGACGGAAAATTCCAATAAGCCTCACACTTACATCAACTTTTTGAAAACTTATTTTATGTTGATATATATATATATATATATATACTCTAGAATAACCAAATTACATATATTTAACACAAAACTTGCAGTTTTAGACAATCTCGTATGTTTTACTGGTGTTGCAAAATACACTTCATTTTACCAAAGAGTTTGTACCGATGCAATCCGCGTTCAATCCCCTAATTTTGTTTCAATTCCATGTATGTCGTAGGTTGAAATTTAGACCTTCATATAAAATTTCAGCTAATGTAGTAAACAGTGAGGGTGTCTATAATTGGAATAACTTTAAAGTACATTGTCGTACACAATGCCTATTATCGCCGCCCCACTTGAAAAAAAATCACATATGAACGGTAGAAAAGGCCTCTTGGGTTACAATTTGGTTGTCTTTTTTTCTTTCTTTTTTTTTCTTTTTTTTGGGGGGGGGGGATAAATTATAAAATTACTAGAAAAAGCATGGGAAAACCTGTATGGAAATATTATACAATTACCTGGTAAATCTGCACACTGTGAATCATTTGGTGTTCCATGGATGAGTAAGCGCTCACTTGAGAAGTAGGAACAGTTCTAGTTATTGAGTCTACCAACTGAAGAACAAACAGACATGATTTAGATTAAAACAGATGAAGAAAATCAGTACATATCATCAAATCAACAAGTTTATCATGGCAACATTATACAGACATAAAAGCGACACAATAAATATATTTCTGGCGTTTTTAGTTTCCAGTCATATACACGAATGTAAAATGTCAAATAGAAAATGGCAGTAATCGATATATACTGGCACTGTAGACTACAAATAAGGAGTTAAAAAACATAATATAACTTTAGGGCAATGTTACATTGTTCAATTTCAATAACTTTAAATGGTAACAAAAAACAAATTCTGTTTGAAAATATCCAGATTTCAGATTCATACAGTGTGATATTTTTATAATAATATTTCGGAATTTAAAACTTTACCAACCCGGGGTTGTGAAAGTAATTATATTCCGCCGTTACTCATAGTCCGGCTAAACGGTAAAGAATAGGCACAAATTTCAGTGACTCTTACGTAAACTTAGTTCACGCGTTTTCGTCTATGGAGCCACACTTGTGCCTCCCCACGGATAATATCTTGCTTTCATACCGGACTCACACCTTCGAGTCTATCATAATTGATGGTTTATTTCAGGCTTTAGATTCGCTCAATCACCTTGAGCTCATTTTCAAAACTTTTACGTAGAATTGAAGAGCGAAGCTGAGCATTAGAGAAGAAGCTGAGCATTAGAGATTGCCTATAAGTTCCATTCCTCCTGGGGCCCCAGGTGCAAGAGGGATCTCATCGGCTAAGGAAGGCGCATTTACTTCACGCAGCACATCGTCTCCCAACTCCTATATAAACCAAAAACCCATAATTCAACAATATTTAATGATGAATTATTTCTGTACTTGATTGATCATGATTATAAAAGCTATCATGTACTTGGAGCTTGTGTTAGCGATGATTTGTGTTGTCCCAAATTCCAATATAGTTCGTCACCTCAAGTTGAAGGTGACGTCATAATGGTAATTGTAATTCCGCTAGCCTTCGATGTTGCCAGCATTTTATTTGCGGCTTCAAAATTACAACCATCGGTTGTTTAATGGTTCCGATCGGTTCTTCCGCGTATAACCGATTTTGTTGTTATTATCAATGAAACATGGCCTCAAACCGCCAGGACCGTCGTCGAACGGCGGGCCTGAGTTTTGAAAGCGCAAACCCTCCTAACCTGGTGTAACGACTGAAAGTCTCCCGAGAGTGCCCATAGAATGAGGGGTATAGTGCTCAGTGGCGTAGTATCTTTTTTCTGAGTGAGAGGGGTATGGTGGAGCCCATATTCGGGGGGGGGGGGGAGCATAAGATTAAAAGTGGAATCAGCGAAATATGTTGCTTTATATGTGCCCCATGATGCATGTGAGGGCACCGGTGTGGCAGGAGATATAGTCCAACGGGCTCACAGTCCAGGACCAATGTTTGAACAAATAGGGCAATCGATTCAGTGACTCTTCACGCAGCATTAGTTTCACGCTTTATCCTTGTGTCTATGGCGCCCGGACTAGATACTGCCGGACTTGATAACTTTCACATCGGCTTCAAATGAGGGGAAAAACCCCCGGTACACCACTGGTATAGACCAGGAGTGGACCAAATAACCAACTTAAAAAATTCGTAGTCCCCATCGGGGGGGTAAGGGAAAACCCAAGTGTAAATTCATAATAAATTATTACGAACACATAATGTTGTTCCCGCACATAAAACTGGCACAGTTTCTTAAATATATATAAAAGGTTAACCTCAATTTCTTTTTTCCAAATCAGAGACAATGGATATGTATAGATTTCAGTACCATGAGCTAAAAGATATACAAGGGCCGGGTTGTAGTGGCATTGTTATTGCCAGGTGTTACCACCTCCCACGATTCGGGGTAGTGACCAATAACCGTCTCTCTCACAAAACTAACCGTGTACATTATAATATTAGGTCGCGGACACTAAATTTCTTCTGGAAACAACGCGGGTAAATTGAATAGGAATGGCCATGTTAAGTGCAATAAGTACGGATTTTGGTTCTGCACAAAGTGTTAGGTCAAGCTTGCCCAGCAACATTCTATCATGATGTTTGTTCATGTTTTCGTCCTTTTCTAATAAATGATGAAAAATATGGCCAAGTTAATTGAACACGCACTATAGAAGCTCAATATGTATGTATCTGTGCATGAGGTTAAGTATTTTGTCCTGAATAGTACTCAGTCTAAATTGGAGAGCGTAACAGCGGAAATCTCTTCAGCTGCAAGCGACATTATAAACAATGGTATGCACCCCAGATGAAAGGGAATTTGAGGGTTTTTCACAACCGCATTAGGGCCGGTTGATGAATTGTGATGATGGGAAGATCTTTAACTCCATTGTTTGCTGAAGTCATGTGTATCCACTAGTCATGATATGGGAGGAAATGAAATGAAGTGACCATATTCTTTTTCAAAGAAAATGTTGCTCAGTTTTATTTATGGGACAGACGATTATATGATTAATAATTAATTATGAATTTACACTGGGTTTTCCCCTAGCCCCCGCTGGAAGACTACAAAACAACAGCATAGAAGGACATGTCCCATCGACTAGTAGTGCTGCTGAAATAAATGAGGGTTACACTGACCTCTACACATGGATAGCAGGGCCGAGTCGCCGAGTGACACAACAGGAAGTTGCTTTTCGACCTGGCAATATTGCGGGAAACAATGAATACACCTCCTGTCACAAGTTAAAGGAATTTTGTAACCAATAGAAACTCTGTGTGGAATATGTGCACCAGCAGGTGTATGCAGTGTTTCCCGCCATTATTGCCAAGGTCGAAAAGCAACTTCCTGTTGGTTCAATCGGCGACCATTCAACTGTTGGGCAGCTTCCCGCTATCCATGGGAGAGGTCAGTGGATGGGTGCAGCAAACAATGGATAACACAACAGACAGGGGCAGTTTATGTGTCGGATGATCTTAACCACGTAATGAAATGTTCAAACACTTTGAGCTGGGGCGCGTTCTGTATATGATACTGGATATTTTAATGTAAGCATACCTTTTTTTTCCCCACAATTTTCTCGCGGTTTTTTTTGTATTGGCTAGATTGTAGTTGCAAGCCATCCCACCATAAGCTAGACGGCCATTGTGAATCACATCGGTCCCTGGTTCAAATGCCACTTTCATACCAGCATTGACTATTGCGATATCATCCTCTCTTCTGGGAGATTGCTTGTACCAAAGATGTAGTCATCCTGTCATTGGGAAAAAAAGGTGTACAATTTATGAACCCACATATATCACCTCTATTGCGGTCATTTATATAGGAAGCTGTACTTTGATTGTTAGGTTTAATAGTGTCAAATTACGAGCCCAAATACCCTTTTTTTTAAAATGACCGTTAAAAAGTCGTTATCTGGCATGGCTGCTGGGACTGAAACGTGCAAATATCTGTTTTTCACTGTCGTGAGTCCCCGCTGGCCATCAAAAAGACGTTTGTATGGTCATTATTAACAATGTAGATTCCGATCGACATGTTGTTTCTCACGTTTGTATGATGAAACCACGCAAAGTCTATGGCTAAATAACACTCTATTAAAAATACACAGCAACCATCAGCATATTGAATTAGATAACCAACCAACATTTAAAATCTGCTGTGATCCACGGATGGGCGGTTTTTGAAGGATTCATCAAAAAACTGTCCAATTCAAAATTTTTTAACTAAAAAAGTCTCGGAATATCCGTGTTCATCTTGTCTTTGCTCTACATGAACTGTGAAGTGACTAGCTGTATATACACAGAGCATGCAAGTGATACAAAAATGTTTCTGAGTCACTAAAATTTCAAAATATCAATTTCCACCTTATATCAAGTATTTTCATACTTGTTCCACTATTATGACGTCATAATTAGGTCATAAAGGTGAAGGTTTGTACTTATTTGATACCAATGGACAAGAAAGAAAAACCTTAAGCTATCTCTATCGGCACCTATGTATAGAATCAGCTGTGTCAGTAAGGAAATTCAAAGCCCACCCCCACCCTTCAAAAAAAATAACTCAGGGGGGAGCGAGAGTTAAATGCAGAGGTAGGGTTACTTAATAGGTGCGAGAGAAAGGAGAAATCAGTTCTACGGGTGTTCTAACCTCTTGTATGTGCACGTTTTCGCGAAAATTAATTACAATTGCCAATCTTGTTTGAAGTCGGATCGGACTTTTATTAGTAACAAAACAGTGTAAATGGCATCTCAGACCGTTTTTTTTTGAAAACGCTTTATTTAGTGTATGTTTTTCAAAAGAAGGAGTCATATCAGGTGTTGTGGTTGTTGGTATGACCTAAAATAGCAATTAAAACCACAAAAATGGCATGTTGAGTTGGAAAAAAAAAAAAAATAATAAACCGATATGGCATCGATTAAAACTGGCAGAAAAGCATTTGTAATCAAGATCAGCTTGAAGATGCAGCACTGCAAGTCATATTGTACTAATCATTGCAACCTCATTCAATTAGTCAGCAAAATCATTGGCCAAGATCCAGGGTCAGGTTAGCGCGTAAAGCCCTTTTTTTTAAATGAATTTCATTAAGACGTTTTGCAGTGTTATGAACATTCGTTAAGTAATGTAACAAGGAATGTCAGTAAAGGGCTTGGCATCAACAATGAGATGACTGAGTTTGTCTTTCTGGGAAAATAGGCGAGTTATGATATAGAGTAATCCAATGAGCTAGATGGCGTGCGTTAAAAAGAACCAGCTTGAGCGCTTGATTGGTTAACATCGGTCGAGCGGCCGCAGGCGGCGAGAGACCTAGTGTTAACCAAGTCAAGCTGCGACGAAAAGCGTGTTATTTTTACGAACGCCATAATAGCACATTATTAATAGCATTACATAGAGTATAATATAAAAAAACATTTTTTAAAAACAATATTTTTGTTTTTTTAAATCTTGAATTTTTATGCCTTTTTCAGTTTTTAAATTTTGCAATTTAAATTAAATATTTTTAAAAACAGTCCTTGTCACAGTCTATGACGGAGTCGTTACCAAATTCCAAAAGGGTTGTATTGATTGCTCGGGCCATGAACCTTCGGGACATAACTAAAGTATAGTATTGTAAGCTATAACGTGCCAATCGGAAATTGATTAGTGCTTTGGTAAATACGAAGCAAATATATCAGATTTAAGTTTATCCTTGGAGAAAATGTGAAATGAATAAATCAACCAGCCTATCGGAATAAGGACTATTAACCCTATTCAGCCGTGACATATTGAATTTACATTGCAGAAGAAATTACAAAGAGTTATCAGTGTTTTACCACTTTATTTTAGCAATTTGAGGCAATGGCATGGTGAAAGTGAGAGAAGGGAAGGAAACAAAATAAACCAATCTTGATCTGGTGACCGTCACGGTTATAGTATTATTTCTAACTGATTTACGTATCTTTATGTGTATTGTGTGATGTCGACACTTGTGGAAGCAGCATTTGATTTCAAATGGAAGACGCGTCGGCGGGGGAAGCTTAGGCAGGCTGATCCAAGAGTTGAAGCTGTGCTAGTATGTTTTTTGGGTGGGGGGGTACCCTTCTATATTAACCCAGTGTTTGGTCAATCAAAATCTTAATGTTTCTGGAGTAGGTTTGTTATTTGTTTAATTTTTGTCTTTTTGAATTACCCTTAAAGGAATTTGCAGTTCTGCAACACATTTTAAAAGGACAGTATGAAAATCAAATATCTGAATATATAATATTTGCTGTTGTAAAAATAATAAATTGTGTCATGTCCATGTATGAGAAAATGTTTGATGTAAGAGCAATCAATTTTTAAAGTTTTTCAGGTAGCATACCGCTCAATGTTTCCTAACTACATAAGGTTGTCATAGTTTTTACAACATAGAATTTGTATCTTTAATTTTGCCATCAGTATATTACAGATCGCGCCGCTGTATATAATTTGTCATGACATTGTATTTCTAGAACCATTACCGTGACCGGGGCCCCCCCCCCCGTGTTTAGTTGTGACCCCGTCTTCCGAGTGTGGCATGTTATTAAAAATACAAGCTTACGAGCGTTTGTTTAAAATAACGCCCCGAGCCTTCCTCGACCCGATTCACGAGTAGATAACGCACGGAAAAAATATATACAACAAAAGACGCTGCACGAGAAGTGTATATAATAAGTTCATGTGTATTTTTAACGCGCACATGATCCACGTAAACCTGCTCAAGGCGCTGTGCGTTGCGGCAGCATGATATCGATGATCAAATCATGATTTGCGCCATTTACGCTCAAGATGCCTCCGGAACGGCGCCTCTCCTGGTGGATCTTACTATTATACCAAGGAAGGTGGAGTCCTGACTCCTGATGCAATCCTTAGTGACGTCTTGGCAAAGCTCATCCAGACAGAATATGTGATGGTCTCATAATAATCAAAAGTGTATCGGTATCATCGCAATCGGTAGGGACTGCACGAAGCCTATCATGAGAAGAGTTATTGAACTGATCAATGTCAAGAATTACGAAAATCACCGGGGTTTATTACACCCTTCATAGGAATGGTTTAACTCCCATACGACCAGTGCGTATCGGTCCTGCTCCGCTCTGATGTGCAAATTTCCCTTCTTGGGAAATTTTTCCTCTCCGGGGGTCAAAAGGCCATTATTCCGGTCAGAGGGCTAAAAACCGCTGATTTAGCATGATTTTTGCAATTTTTTCCCGCCAAAGTCGTCCCGGGGGCACCTCCCCCCCCCCCGCCTCTTACGCTACTGCAATACACGGCACAGAGCAACATTACGATGTAATGATCCGAATACCACATAGGATGGACAAGAGAGTTCTGAACAATCTCATCATCGAGCCGAGTGATGCTAACTCGAGAGTGTTACCACGAGCTTCTAGGTCCGTTACAGGGTTGAAAAGACAAAGTGGATAAGAACTTAGAATCTCATTTAAGAGATTAGCACATCAACATTTAAGTGCACCGATAATGCGCACTGCCAGTGATTATTATTATGGACAAGTCATCACTCGTCAAGAATGATATGTAGAGGCCAGTGGTAGTATCCCCCCCGCCGGTTTATGGCAACTTGGCTAGACAACGTAGCACATCAACAGTCTGTAATACTACTTTTTTATATTGGTTGTGTTGTGTTTACAATCCACGCTTACCAAAAATAGTTTGATGGACATGACTGATTGATCGAGTGAATAACTTTGGACAAATGAACAACGCATGCAGTGGTGAATAGTGCTGTTTGGTTTCCTCGGCAAATCTCAGGAACACAGTATACATTAATAGCTATATAATGAACACCAAAGGCATTTACATGTGTATAATGTTTCCCGAGAACCGCGCTATTGATTTAAGAACCACAAGCCTTTCATATCAGACTAAAATTCCCTAAGTACTAATGCTTTGTGACTAAAATGAGCGAAAAAGTCAGATTGAGGTGAAATTTCTCACAACTGGTGCATTGTGGATTTACGCATATACCCTCTGTTGTTTTTTTCGTACCCTGTGGGAACGCCGTCACAGGTTCTTTTTGAAATTACTCCACTTTCTAACCTCTAACGTTCTAACACCTCGAAGCAAGCTATTCACTTTCTGACTGACCTACCTTGGTTTGGAATAAGAATAGTAGATAAACCAGATTTCATCGTCCTTTTTATTATGTTTCTTCTGTATCCGGTGAAGAATTATGTCCATCAAAATCTGTCGACGCCCTGATAACATTGAGAAGGAAATTGATACTTCTTTATACGATACATTTTTGTTGCATCATACTGTGTTGTGGTGTTCGACATTATTTCGGTTAAAGAGTTTTGCCCTTCATTAACGAAAATGGTTATACAAATAACTTGCAATACCTTCATTATTCAAAATGAATCGGATATTTCGTATAAGCGGGGACCGGTAGACCTTCATTTATAGAAATATACTACCAGTTGCTGGTGGTGTTTTTTTAGACTCTAGTTGTGCTGCAAGTACAAGCACTGAAATACTTTAAAGATACCACCGCTAGCTCACTGCCACTCGTTGATGCCAATTGCCAGTGTCATCAGCGGCCATAAAAAGAGGATTGAGATCCGAAATAGGACCTCCCAGTCCACGTGTTACCACCAACATCCTGCACCATACAATTTATTTTCCATAATGTTCCAGAATGAAGAAAATAAAAAATTAAAAATCAAAATTGCAATATTCAATTACAACAACAAATGAATTCTGTATTCCATTGAATATCCCAACACTTAACTTTCTTCCAATAAAGTGTAAAATCTTTTTACACGTAGTAATTATAGTAGGGTCATAAATACGAATCCCGTTTTGAAGTTTTGAAGCAAGGTTTGAAGATGCTTTCTATAGTTTCGGGCAAGTGATGCCTGAATCAGAATTTGTCATTTTGTATGTCAACTCTGGAAGGTGAGAACCATTGTAAAATAAAGGGTAAAGTGGTACAGGAATAAATTTGAAAAGTAGTCGAATTGTGTTTAAATGTAGACCCATGTATTTGTCTCATTATAAGGATTAAAAGAAGGTATAGTTTATTTAGGATCCCACCATTAGTTACACGGCTACAGCCTTGATAGGAGTCAAGGTCATGCTCAGATTTTGTTCAAACTGGGGTCAATATTTCTCTGGTCATACTAAAACAGAAAATGTGTTTAACTTTTTGGCGTGAGCTCTGTATACAATTTTGAGTTCAGGTTTTGGTGACCCCTATAGACCCTCGTTACATTTTGCCCTCTAATTGTGCAACCAAATTCCAAATATTGAAAAATAAAGCAAGACAAATAATCTGACACCATGTTCACCACAATCTGAGCATTGAGTAAGTTTTACCCAGGATAACATTGAACCTTAATAGGGATAAAGCTTGGAAACTAAAGGTTGGAACCTAAACAAACTATACACTTTTAATCATAATGAGACCAATGTATTGGTATACATTTAAAACACAATTTGACCAGATTTCACAATTTACCATGTATTAATTTGACCTCCTTTTACAAAATTTCCCACATTTCCAGAGGTTGGATCCGAAAATTCCGAATCAGCATCCTTCAAACTATAGAAAAACATCTTCAAACTCTCTTCCCCATACTTCGAGATCGCATCCACATTTATGACCCTACTATTAGCAAGATTTGACTTACTGCTACATTTCTGATCTGATGCCCGGCAAACCACCTTAACATCTCCACTATAGCGACGAACACTCGAGTTTTGTACCCTGTGTAGGTAATATCACAATCACAAGAGAAATGTGTTGATGCAGTAACGATTGACAATAAGCTTTTGAAGGACCTTTCATAATGAAGGTGAAATTATCTTTAATCAAATATTATTTTACACAGTGATTCATGGATAATCAATCATTAAAATAACCTATAGTGTAGTTTATCCAATGATAGTAATTGAAGTAGTAAACCTGTACGCACCCGGTTCTTTTTGATGCATAAAGTCAGAAATTCTCGCAAAGATGGAAGGTAATGATGATCCTATTGTGACTCCGTTCTCTGTTTTCTCACTCTTGCAGCAGTTCAGGAATGGTTGCAGCAATCAGTACAGGATACAACTGGTTTTTAAATTAACCAACACCTGGATCAAATAATCTTTGAAATTCACTATGTTGTTTATATCTGATAATTCATTGTCACGCGTGAGTCAGTACCGTATTCCATAAGATCACCGAACAAGTAAACCGTCGTAACCCTGTCCTACCAAGCAGTTTTTGTAAACAGGTTACCGGGGGGCGTTACACCCCTCGGAGAATTAATGCTACCCGATGACTTATGATTTTGATACCAGTGGATACGCTATGGTGCCTCCTCTTTCCATTGATACCAAAATAAGTACCAATATACCAGTATGGCGGGCGGATTCCAGCTCTAAATGATGGTAATGGCTAGTTTTACATAAAAATAGAGTTTTAGAGCCATAGTGTGCATAATATTTCAAAAATGCACATAAAATATCCTGGGTGGCAACCACCCCTTAACCTTCGACTTGACGGCATACCCTTAACCAGGTGAAGGTGCTAATATAGAAGCTTTTACGAAAGTGTTTGTAATTTTAGCGCACCGGAGCGGAGTTCACTGGGGGGTAACCCCCTGGTAAGACGAGGGTTTAGCTACTCCTGGTTAGTTCCTGAAATAAATATGCTGGGATAACCATTGCTAGATATCATTCTTTGAGGGCCCGGTTCTCTAAAATTGTAATGAAAAATAAATAGAGAACGAAATTAGGAATGGTTTCAAAACTCAACTGCCGGTTGACCTGCCTTCATGTTCATGGCTGCTCAATTGTGTTTTATTGTTTAGGGCAATAGAAACTGGTTCTAACCGGAAAGAACCGGCAGAACTGGATAACACCGTTGGATGAGATTTGAAGTCACCTCTTACACTTTACCGATTTCTGTATTTTTCCAACAACGAGTTTAGGATGGATTATTTGCGTTGATTCAATCAATGCTGCAATGTTGATGGTCTGTGCCACGTCCAACCTTTCGCCGACAAAGGTCACGGATTTGGGCTGGTTCTCTGATGTTATATGGTTAGAGTAAGCAGGCATATTCATGATCAATTGCGCACTTGAGAGCTCTCTGTGGAAAAATTTGTTAGTTTATTCACTCGTCATTAACTCATTAAACATGCACAAAAGCAGGTCTATATAGTATCGTTACCATGATTCTGGCGGGAAAGTGGTTCTTGCGAAGGATCATATGGGATGAAATCACATAGCTTGAAATAACTCTGTTGAAATCTGAAAAAGACAATTTAAAAATGGTGTGTTATTCTTCATCCATATGGACTTATTTTTAATTTCTCGATATTTAAACTACAGTACGTGAAAATAACCACTTAAATTAATAAAACACGTGGCCTTTGTCAGCATGAAATCCCTTCACACCACTGATGTTGATTTGATATATATTTTACTGACTAGTCTTAACAAATGGTGTGAGCATGAATTTCACGGCACATTTCTTCTGTAATGTGACCCACTTCTACAAAACCAGGAACAAGTCGCAGTCACTTCATTTTAACCAACAAAAGCAATTGGACTTTAGTAAGCCTTTATCCCGCTAACCAAGTGATGGATTTCAAAGTCAGACAAAAATGGCGGTCTCCCACACATGACGCTTTTGGATCTCTTGTCTTGTTCCAATTACTGCACACCATCCCTAAAAAAGGCGGGCCAAACCGTGCAGGAGTGCGTTGATATTAACTTGATGTGGAGAGAGTGTAATTGACAGTTTATGGTTGAACAGTTCATGTGATTTATACGGCTTCTTTAAAAATTGCTGTTATAGCATGGATGCAGTATTTATTTTGGCAAGTCGTTCCAGATGACCAGTGTTATTGGGATAAAAGAAAAATTTTGTAGCAGTTCTTGCTTGCTACTTGGTATGAAGTTTTTCGACGAGGGTGCGTATGGCGAAGAGTCCGTTTGAACCGGGTGTAGGGCATCGTGTACTGGATATCTAGAGGTATACTGCTTTTAAAGCGACATAATGGCATGAAAAAAATTGACATAATGAAAGGACCCTTACTGAAATCATCTTCCACGGTTTGAAAACAATTTGGATGTTACATTCTGTAAAAACAGTAAAAGAGGAGAGGTGCAGGGGGAGGTGGCAGTTTTGGCCCAATTTCTGGAACAGAAAAGCCAAGGTGTTACATCACTGGACAGAATTTACAGTGCATCTAGCATGTTTTGCGACAACAATTCAAAAAGCATCAGCCGGGGATTAAGGATTGTGCTTTGGCTTGTAGTAAGATATTGATCTGGCAAGTGAAAGATTGGAGTAGCACGGGATTAGCACATATACAATTAGCAATGGTCTGTGAGCGAGACCAACATGCTTTTGCAAGTTTGGTAAATGCTGGCAGTATGGTCAGCATCCTTGTTCCAGAAATTGCCACAAAACGCCATCCCCCCCCCCCGAACTCTTCCTGTTTTTAGTTTTTACAGAATGTAAACATCCAAATTGTTTTTAAAACTCGTGGAAGTGAATTCAGTTAAGGGTCCTTCATTACGTCAATTTTTTAGCATTGATGCCCTTTAAGGCATTTTGTACCTGAAGTTGACAAAAGATCGGAATTCTAACAGTTACCTTTGCTTTATGTTGACAAAATCCTGGAATGCTAATAGTGGCCTGTGCTTAAAATATACAGTTGTCTGCCCACTTTGGTCGGTGAATATGAATAGCGAGGCATAACAAATAAGGTCTTGATCATGTTGATTAACCGGTATGCACAACCTTTATTGCAAAAAGGGGTGTTTGTCACTGCGACTTGTTCCTGGTTTTGTAGAAGTGGGTCACAAATCTGGAAGTGTCATCTGCTTGGTTTGTGGAATTCTAATACACCAATCCTGCCTCTTTAGTAATCCTAAAATGTGATGTTCATGCATATTTGGTCTGAAATGTTGGCGTTTTCTTAGGGTTTAGCTTTTTGTTTCAGGGTTGGATCCCTTCAAAATTGCATTTTTAACGGATTCATTTTTCAAAGGTTTGCAAGACAAACATTCATCGCAAGACGAATTAAACTCACCCCATTGGTTTCTCTGCTAGTGTTGTTTTTACAGCAAAACCGTTTTCATTTGAACTTCCACCGCAACATCCTCCCTGTAAAATGATTTGTTAAATATTTTAAGAAGACATGGCACAATACGTTTCCATCTTGAAATACGTCTTCACTGGGATAGATGTAATAAAGTGTTGATAGTAGAAGAGCACAACATAAAATGTCACACTGTCAGTGGCGGCGCCATAGCCTTTTATGGGGGAGTGGATTTGTATTTTTTCCTTTGGGAAAGGTGGAGTAACTTGGGAAAGACTCGACTCTCGGTGAATTCCCCCTCCCCCTTGGTGGCGCCGCCACTGTATATTGCGTCATTTTTTGTTTCTACTTATCCACTAGATTGTTGTTTATTGTTGTCGTGGTTCAGCGTCGATCGAATCAACGTATCCATGATGGGAGTTTTGGAATCATGATCTATAACTGTTTAACTGGAATTAAATTTAATTGCATTTATGCCAAGAGCAAAAAAATAATACATTTGTGACTCCCATATCCATTTTGCCAGGCCTGACTTTTCGATAACAAACTTGTAAGCTATGTACATTGCTTAAAATATATTGTAGATTACCTGGAAAGGATAAATCATTAGCAATGACATATCTTGCTCAATTGTTTCTAAGTCGGTTTTTCTATTAATTCTATTAACGTAAACTTCTGAAAAGACATCCTCTTATGAAATACTACCTTAGCAAATGTTTTGTATCCCTCAAGGATCGGTCTGTAGCCCGTGCACCTACATAGATTTCCTTCAAAGGCGCTAGATATATCCTGCATGCTTGGTTGTGGGTTGTTTCTTAGTAACGTATACATAGACATGACGATTCCTGGGGTACAAAAGCCACATTGTGATCCATGGGCTTTTGCTATACGCTCCTATAAGTCAAAGGATAAGAGCAAGAAGGGATATAAATAAGTATTATAATATAAGCGTTCGACGTGAAATTAACTAGGTAACGTACTAGATAACTACCCCGGATAACTACCTACTAACCAATGAAAAATAAGCGAAATTTGAAACAGTCTATGCTAAATGTGGGATTTTATTGCATTTTTTGGGCGAATTTTTCCAGTTTGATTAGGCGAGAAAAACAAACAATTGAAAAGGAAGAATATCCTAAAATGCGAGACAACCTTTTATTTGGGCCGAAATACAGGGTGAGTCAAAAAAAACTTGACCCAGTTTGTGGTCCGCCATTTTGAATTTGTAAGATTACATATGTCTAAAATATGTGGTATCATCTGAAAGCTTATTTCGTTTTTGTATTTTTGCTTGCACAGATCATTAGCATTCGGTGTAGGATAGACTGAGCTTACAGTTTGTTTGAATCAAGTAGTCTGTTTTGCGCTCTCTCCACGGATTCACATTAACATATGAACGCCGTCCAGCGAGGCAAATCAGTGCCCAAAAGAAACATCGGGCTCTATTTATTGACCTGCGAATAAATGTGACAGCTATGTAAACCCCACAAAATCAGTCACAATTTAACATCGATGCCCTTTTTACGTTTCTACGTCCTATCACCCATAAAATTATTTGAGTCATAAATTAACTTGATACATGTATCAGTTTTAGCTGTTTGCATGAGGAGTTGAATGAATCGTACCATATGAAGGAACAGACATCGGTTGAACAACCTTTTAATGGATTGAAATATTGTTATATTTGTACACCAAACAATGCCACATCTTGAAAGAAAAGGGTTTCAAATAAAAACTTCCATAGATCACTATATTTTAAACCCTTTAAGATACCACTTGTTTGACATAAACATTAGACATCCATATCATCATTTTCGGGAGTCATTTTGTTAGTTGGCCACCGTGCATTCAGATGGGATCCGTCGGTGGATAGGGGTAAAAGCTGACTAATTGATATAAAAGACTGTAACAACTCAGCCTATACTTATCAGATTGGAAATTATCTTTGCAGCCAAATTAAAGATAAATGAAATAGGCTTCCGATGATACCAATATCTTAGATATATTTTATTTAAAAAATTCAAAATGGCGGAACAATCTGGGTAAGTTTTTTTGAATCCACCCCGTGTATATCAACGCTTAAGGTGCTTGTTACGATATGTCTATTGTGTTCTCTACTTGATATGAGAGCACGGCTCTTGCACGTACGCCCCATCAAGTACCATGGGAAACAAACTTGCGGTTTTGATGGTAGAAGCAATAATGCATAATGCAAAGCCCTATTCAATACCGTGCTAATTTTGATGGCTGACCATTAAAACGGCGATTTTTTGTTTATATCTTGGGAATGAAATGAATCTGAGGGCTCAAATTTCAGGACGACAATGAGAAAAATAGGGCTTTTCATCGGATATCAAAATCGATACTACTTCCGGGTAAATCAGGGAGGTCCCAAAGACGATCGGAACACGCACCTTTAATTTGAGCATTGCTTTTCAAAATGCCCTGAAATTTCTGAACTTGGATGGAACCAGTACATATTGGGCTTGTAGTATACCCCAAATATGATACCTGGACAGGGTGTAGCTTGGATTTTGTGCTTCCAATGCCTTCTACTGTAGTAACAGCCATTCCATGTACCGAGCATACCGGAGCTAGGCATGCATTGACTGCCGTGTGTCTGTAAAATAAATAAATAAATAAAAGATAAACGTGGATTTACTTCATGAACATGCCTTTTTTTTGTATATATTACTCGTGTCGGATATATTACTTTTTCGTAAAACATACCGGCACGTGTGGTCTAGTGGAAAAAGTGCAGCAGGACTCGTGATCATTAGACCGTTAAAATTATGAGTTCGAGCCCCACTGCGGTCAACGTGTTTGTGTCCTTGGGCAAGATACTTAATCTCAATTACCTCGTCGACCCAGGCGAAATCTGGGGAGCCGCTCTGCATCTGGGGAGTGGGGAATATTACAATCTAACTGCTTATAGGTTTTTTTTTTTTTTTTTTTTTTTTTAATTTGAGCATTGCTTTTCAAAATGCCCTGAAATTTCTGAACTTGGATGGAACCAGTACATATTGGGCTTGTAGTATACCCCAAATATGATACCTGGACAGGGTGTAGCTTG
>JAMKCH010010733.1:0-27420 GCA_023653785.1 Ophioderma brevispina
GGTATTGTCTAGGAAATATATTTGCGGTGGTAATGCTCCAAAATGCGTATTGTTCATAAAAGAAGCGATTTGTTAATTATTAATCGGGAATCCCTGATTAATTTAATTTGGAGCTGGGGAAACGCTAAAGGCATGCGTTCCATGAAGAAATAGTGACACCTCACGAAAAAAACCTCTGACTTGAATGAACCGACGGCGGAACAGCTAATGGATGACACAGGATTATGGCGAAGTTCCCGGATCTATCATATTGGAACGACACAATTCCAGCAGCCATTGAATTATTATCGGAGATGGCCGATATCATTATTCTAATTACAAAAAATTCCTTCTTTTGCGGACAAATTAGAGATCTTTGAGCTCTACCATTCGCAGGTATTGTTTACTACAATGACCAATGCAACTGTGCAGAAAATCTAAAAATATCCAGAAATTGGGGGGGCGCTCTTACAAACAAATTGCTGTTATTGCTTTAATTTCAAGCATCCAGTAACAGGGAAAGTACTGGGGGTATACACCACAACTCACTTATACACAGTAATTCACGGAAAATGGTAAATTTGAGCATGTTTCTTCACTTTACAACTCTATAGAGAAAAAAATACAACATATCACATAAAATTACAAGATAAATTCACCAAATAACCAAATTTTTACATATGATGACCAGAAAGGTTAGTTATGAACACCAAAATCGCAGCAGTCAGGACCGCTCCAAACACAAGATGTTCTATATCGCAAATCTAGTTAGATGGTAAAATTCAGCATGTGGAAAGTGCTGAGAGCGGGACTAAATTGCCTTCAACTAATGCCCAAAAATGACACTTAGTCTACCATGTCACTCATGCAATTCCATCACTTTCTTAATATAACTAGTGCATTTTTGGACTTTGAAAGCGTTTTTTTCATAATACCATGCAAGAAAATAGTCAAGATTTTTATCCTTAAGGCAGCGAGGTCGTGGTGTATTATTAGGTTCTACACACTAAATGGCATCTTTGAGATGTTTTCTTTAAAATTTAAAACTCTCGCAGGGAACACACAACAATATCATACCAAATTAAAAGATTAAATCAACAAATAACCCAAAGTTTGAACATATTGGTGACCACATTTTTTAGTTACAAATCACCGATTCGCAGCATGTCAGACCCCACAGGGACCATTCTTCGGGATGCCACAAATTAAACCAAAAATAATGTTCCACTTTTGCTAGATTATATGTGTTGTCATGGGAGGCACATGAATTTCGTCACGTGTGTGACATCCGAAGATTAGGCACACAGGCACAAATTTAGATAGTCGCTGTGGGCAAACGATGTGAAATTGATGAGCACGGAGTTAATTGCCTCAATTTATGACCAAAGCCACTTAGTTGAGAAAACATAACAGTCATCATGAAATTCAAGCACTTTCTTAATATAACTAGTGCACTTTCCAGATGTTTTAAGGCAGTTTTTTTTAGTTTTTCCGCCATACAAGAAAGTTAGTCAACCCAAGAGTTTGATGGATACGGCAGCCAGGTTAGTGTGTATAAAACCTATAACTGGAGGAAATCTGCCACGTATCTGCAAAATGATTAATGGAGTCCTTCTGATAGATGAGTAAAAACAATATTAAAAATGGTAAATACTAGCAGAACATATGAAAATGTATGCGTTATGCTCGAGCGAGCAATTGTACATGGGGTTCGAGCTGCGCAGTTTGGTGTAAATCGCACACATGCCATCAGCAATGGAAGATGGAGAATGTGAGCTCACAGGGAGGGAAGAATTTATCGGCATGATCGCAGGACACACACATTCGCACATGATATCAAGACTCGTGATCATTAACTGTTACAATCGTGAGTTCGAACCCCACTGTGGTCAACGTGTTTGGTCCTGGGCCAGATACTTAATCTCAATGCCTCGTCGACCAAGCGAATCTGGGGAGCTTGCTATGGTGAATATTACAATCTAAGTGTTTTTTGATAGGTTGTGTGCTTAAAAGATATGTCTTTGAGCAGCAACTTAGGTAGATAAAGTGAAATGAATGTGGATTTTTTGAAGGCGGCGTAATAATTAATTGGCAACAGCGCTTTGAGGCCTGTTTACGGGGATTAAGCGCTATTACTTAAAAACTATTATTAGTTTAAAAATAATATTTTTGTCATTGATGACTTTGTTTGCCTTAACTTGAAGATTGTTTGCCTAACCCTGGAAGTACCCCATGGAGAGGTACAGATTTTGGCATCGTATGTTTGAATGATTAAAACCAATGTTCAAATTGAATCAGTAATTAAAGAAATAATTGTCTTAATAGAATGCATGAGAGCTTGATGACGAATGTCTTCATTCATTCCAAACCTACCAATTTGATTAGAGCTTTGTGGAATTATAACAGAAGGCATGCCAAAAAAGTATGGTGTTGACATTAATAAACCATCATAACCAATAGTAGTAGAAACGTCACCCATACTTGCATCACTAAGCTGCGAGCTCCAGACGGAGAGCAACACAAAGGTTTTATTACATAAGGAAATTAATTGAACAGGCAATACAATTGATTAGTAGGACGTTCCAAAATGACTCGGGATTGAACTGTTACAATCCCAAAAATTATATTTTCCACATATAATACATATCTGTCGTTGTACAGCATTTTGTCTAGCTTCAGTAGCGGCACATCTTGCTGCTAAAGGAGGAGAGAAGATTTCCGTCAATTGGAAAGATTCGATATTCGCTTCCCCCAAGGAACGTTGCTAGTGCCCGAAAGTTCTGCCTCCAACCGAATGGCATACCTACCCATTTAAGTGTCCTGCTTGTGGACGTTGTCGCCGAAGAGGCATAGTGGATACACTGATTTTCCTGGCTCTTACCAAGGCGGATATGGACACCCCAGAAAAACTAGACGAATTACTCGACAAAAACCCGTGTGTAGTAAAGTAAAAGCATCTGTCACATTATCCACATGATACTGCAAAGACTGAATACGTCTTTTGTCGAATGTGAAAAGATTTTAATATGTAACGTCGTGGTTTTCATACTTACCCATTTAAGGTCCTGATGGTGGACGTTCATTTTAAAATCATAGAGTCGTTTTTGTGTTCTTATGTTAACATTCAATATTATTACCACCCATGCATATCATTGAACGATAATCATGGTGCTATTTCAGTGGTGAGGTATATTACGCGAGATGTTTCCCTACAACCTAGTACCCAGGTCACATTTGAGGTGTAATAAAACACAAATAATACATGTTTATATCGGGAAATAGGGCACACTGTTTCCCTTAGTACTGGCTACGGGTGTATCACCCCAAACCCAAGGGGTGAAGGGTGGATAGGCCCGTAGCCAGTACCTCGGGAAAATAGTGTGGCCTTGTTTCCCTCTACCATGTAGTATTGTAATAGTACAGTCATACTATAACGTATTACGCTAGCTTGAAACAAAAGTTTGTTTCCCAGAATCTGGTTGTAGGTGATTTGTGAGTGAGTCTCTCGTATCTGTGGCTTCGTGAATAAAGGATTGCGAAAATGTTTTGTAGACTATTGAATGTTTTCAGCTTCACACACTCAAGCATTACGAATATCGCTGATTCCCGCACGATTTTTTTGGCTCTTGTCAACGGCCATCTTTAATGCATTGTTTGTATCAGTCCAATATTTCTAAGGTTAACATATATTTTGTGGTTGTTTCGAATAAAACTGTTTCTCTTTTCTGGGACCTAACTTTATGGTTCAAAATCAATTGAAACCGCTCAATGATAAAATATCAATAAACTACAGTGAAATATTGTCTGTGATTTACGGGTATGGCTCAATTCAAAGGGTTTCCAAAAGGCCACAGAAGTAATTTTGATAATTTCAGTTTTCAAGAATAAGCCCAATAATGTTCTTGCGTATAGTAATCAATAGTAGCAATCATAGCTACTCGTATTTATAAGCTTGTTTTTAATTGGTTCTTTAATGTTCTGACAATATTTTATTTGGTAAGTTTTTTATGGTATCGTATTATTTCTTTTAAATTGCACTTTTCAGTCTGGCTCTATGTGTGTCTCGTAGATACTAGAAATTTGATTTATCAATTTCATTTCCATAGCAACCTAACCTAAATCTTGGTGTTTGCAGTGAGGTGTATCTCTCTATATAACTTCCTTGGTTATTAAAACTCTATTGTGGTTATGGAGATGTTTTTCGTATTATGGCTGATCAAAAGAATATGTGGGTTACAGTTCAAGCGTGATATTTTTAGCATACTTATAGATATAGAATAAACCAGTCAATTGAAAATGTGAAGATATTGAGGTCGTGGCCTTGTTAAGGATACAATAGCTTTGCAGTTAATTTACTGAGATTGCAGTTTGCGTATTTTTTCCCCTTGACTTATTCTTTTGGAAGAATAACCTTACTTTTCCCCTTTTCCCTACACAGTGTGCAATGTATTAGACCATTGGAAAGGCTTCTTTTGGGGCCAAAAAAAAATATGTTTTTAACTGCAGATGGCATGATTTGTTCACTAACTACAGACTGTCCCAAAAAAACTTACAATCAAAGATTAATTTTTGTGGAGTTTACAGATTCGTTTTAGGAGTGTTCAGCTTTCGTGTAATTTTTTAGTTGTGTAATTTGGGGGGTCTGGTTCAGCGTTCTGCTAATTTCTGAGACAAGTAGAAAAACTGTTGGGTGGGCCATTTCGCTGTCTGATATAAACAAAGTTGCCATTGAAAAATCACCTGTAAGACATTTTATTTATTTTTATTTCATTCTTATTTTTTTACCTGGGTCAACGCAATCAATGCCTGGCATGTTCTCTTGGTGCCCAGGTGGCCCAAGGCCACAATTAAAATATAATAAAACAATGTATATACATAATAACTAGTTTAAAAAGACACACACAAAGTACATATTGAGATAACATAAAAAGAGTCCGCACAGAGGAAAGAACACCTTGCGCCTACACCATAACGCCGGCCATGGCCAAACACCAGGCAAACCCCCATGACACAACCGCCCTCCGTTAGTAATCTCTCCACCCAGAGGTCAAAACGCGTCAGAGGAACTATCAGCGAAGGTCCACAGGCCCAGCCGCATGGCATAAGCCCCTGCGCAAACGTCCAAAAACCTAGGTATTAACAATAACAGAAAATAAGATAACTGTCAGAATCTGACATCCGAAATCGGGCAAAAGTCTCAGGACCCTCAGCTAACCACAACCCACATGTTAACGGACGGCCCCGAAGAAACAATCCCCTTCTCGGTGTCCTGACGGTCGTCTGAAAAAAACAAACAACTTATACCCTAATTAATTAATTTAAAAATAAAATGAACGTGGTCACACTAATGCAATGTAAATAATACATAGACCTCTTAATAAAATGTGAGCCAAATAGAGATAAAAGACATAATTGCATCCATCGCAAATATATTACATACATGAATTAGACAAAATGAAGTCAGACGGGGGCCAAACATTGCACTCGGTAATGTTAATTAGTATCATGTAGTAAAATATTGCACACACTGAAGAGGACTGGAAAATAAAATTAATTAAAGCACCAATGAATGTTTAAAAAATGTTTGTATTACCGAATGGGTGTTTCATGACCGTGGGAGCCTTGTTCCAGAATGGAGAGCCCCGATAACTTGAAAGTTCCTTTTGCCAGAGCAAGTTTTGGGTTTCTGGGGGAATGAATTGCCCCTCTCACTGCCTCGGTAAAATAAGGGATTATCAACTGACCGTTTTGGAAAATATTTCCACAATACCATTGGGGCATTACCCGAAATTACTTGTATACATTGTATTTAAGATGGGTAGTTCGTCTGGTATCAAGGTCTTTCCAACCCAGACAATTTTACCAAAAGCTACTTTGGTGGGAAAATGCCTATTGACTTTCAGGATGGTTTTACCTGCACGTTTGAACTTAGTTAGCTTGATAAATGTTTTTTTGGCGTTACCCCAGACTACATCACAATAATCCAAGGATGGAAGAATGAGAGACTGATACAGGTGTTAAGGGTGTCCTTTTTAAAGAAAGACCTGGTTCTGTATAAATGGCCCTATTTTTTCTAATTGACAGAGTGTCTGACATGATTTAGTGCCCCGCCCAAGTGACATGCTGGAATCTCGGAGTATACCCCCAGGGACTTGAAAGCCTATTACCTCTTTTTACCTCTTTACCTCTTCAAATACTGTATCATGAATTCTGATACTTGGAAGTTGGTGGGAATTTCTGCAATTCTGATATTACTACTGCCAAACAGCATGACTTTTTGGTTTTTTTTGTCATTTAGGGTGAGCTTATTTTTTGGTCCAACCAGTGAGTGACCTTGTCCATTTCCTCGTCAGGATGGTACCAATCTTCTCTATGCTTTGGCCTGGCACAAAATTGCTGTATCGTCTTCATAAAGAACATACTTTAGCTTTGATTCCTTGTTCACTGACAAGGCAGATCATTCACATAAGCTAAACACAAGGACCCAGTATGGCACCTTGGGGCACACCAAAGAGCCAGGAAGTAAATCAGATTGGTCATCAACACCAATTTTGCAGAGTTGGAAACGGTCAGTAAGAGATTACTTTAACCACTCGTGCTCCAGACCAAGAATGCCACTCTTGCTCAACTTGCAAAACTAAGAAGCTGTTCTGTGGTGACAGTGTCGAACAGCTATTTTTTAGGTCTAAAAATCGCGCCAATGAACATTCCTTCCTCAATATTATGAAGACGGTAGCCGAACAATCACGCAAGCCAAGTTTGGGTGAGAATGTCCCCGGTCTGAAGCCCGACTGGTCCTCATCATGATGTTATACTCTGAAATAACTATCAATTGGTCATGAATTAAACGCTCAAACCTTCCGGATACAGGATAACAGAAATTGGTTCGTTATTACTGGTTTCAAACCTATCACCTCCTGAATATAGGTGACCCTCTGTTGCTTCCATTTGGCTGGCACAACTCCACTCCGAATGCTCATGTTCATTATGCAAGCTAGCGGCCCAGCTATTATTTTAGCGCCTGCTTTCAGTAACCTTGGACCTGATATCGTCTAGGCCAGTGGCCTACCAGTAGGCATATTTGCGATTTGTTTGTAAACCTCGTCGTTAGTAACTCAGTGAACCTTAACCGGTGTTGGAGTTTTGAACCATCCTGGGTCCTCATCGTTCAAAGTAGTGTGCTCATCAAAAGCTTCATCTTATTGAAAATTAAAAATCAAAATACTTTATAACGTCACAATTGCTATAATTATGGCCTACATTACATTTGGAAATTCAATTCCACACAGTCCTGTTGTCTCGCTTTACTCCAGGTTTCCGCAGATGTAGTGTCGCCTAAAAAACCCTTGTTGGAAGTACACGAGATCTTGAACACAACCATCCTTTCCTTTCCTTTTTCCTTTATTGTTCTTTGTTGAACACTGCTTTCTGCATCATATTCCTCCCTGCCTCTCAGAGGCATTGTGGGCAATAGGGGAAGGTAAATTGTCCCTCCACATGAGAGCATTGTCCACACATTGTCCTCAACAGACTTGTAGGCGTTACATTAGTTTCAGCCGGTTCAAATTCCCCAAATTCATGAATTCATGATTTGTCCCTGATTTCACCCATATAACCCGGCCCAACGAAATAATTTATGGTGCTTTCACTGAAAAATAAATATTGATTAGTTCAAGCATGATAATACATTCACTCTGATATGTACAATCTATTCTTTTGTTTTGAAAAGGGTTTAATCCCACCAAGGATTGCTAAACGCTCTACCTTTAGTTTTTTAAACCTTAAGGTGAATCTGGCCCAAGTGGTTTTTATCCTTTGCGTTCAACTGCAGTATCTCGCTAGGGTCCATCAAATTGGGATGGAATAAAAGCGGGATTTAGCTTCGGATCTTGCTAACAAAATAAAGTTAAAAATATCTGGCAAAAATGCACAGTTTATATTTTTTATAATTTTTAGTTTGATTGTATAGTTTTGATTGGGACTGTCTGTACACTTAAAACAATAGACCCCAAACAATTTCACAATAATGTTCCAGAAAGAAAGTGAAGCTAAATTGAATGGCGCAAATAAAAGGAATACACACAGACATCTGCGTGGTAAACAATAAAAAAAATATACATAAATAAATAAATACAAAATAAACAAAAAATATATTTAATGCCTAGAAATGTCTAGTTTTATGTAGTAAACCCCTGGAAGTGTCAAGTGGGAAAATACAATAAATATACGTACAATAACTGTAACCACAAATACTGCCGTTTTTAGTTGAATTCGTATTTGTGTGTAATATTATCAACCAACCACTTTTTTGACTAACTTGCTCTCCAATGTTAAGCATGTTATTAAAATACATTAACAAACCCGTGAGCAAAGAGATAATTATAATTTATAATTTATTAACAGCACCAACATGTTGCAGTGTTTTAACATAACTGATTGTTTAATAATTTATCACTGTAACAATGTTAATATTCATGTAAACGTGTTTTAGTGTTAATCAAAGCTATTACTACATATTGTTCTTTTTACTCTAGCACCCACATTCTTTCCTGTATTTTGGAACCAAACTTGTCTCCTGCTATCATGGACTCACGACTTGTCCATTCATATGGTATTGACCCCTCTGCGAGCGACATTTTTAACCTATCAAGAGGTCAAAGGAATTTTTGTTTTAACACGTTGACGTTTTAAATGACTGTTAGCCATATCATTACCACTTCTATTTGGAGTGTATCTGGCCGCAAAAGGAAAAAGAGCACTTTTGACTTTCAGTTGGGGTCTTTTGTGGTGAAATGATATGCAAACTAGACACACCCCTTAACCGCAGTGCAGACATATCCCAACTGCAGTAGATTCCCGACTTTAACATGTTTCAAATGCCACAGAATTGTCACATAAGAGTTACATCAATCACAGCAAGTTTTATAATTTGCCTCCTTTTCGATCTCCAGAGGTTTTAACATTTTAAAGGGAATTAAAAGGGGTGGGCCTATATTTTTCTAGCAGAACATATGAAAGCAAAACTCATTACGGCCGCTTGAAACTCTCAAATAAAGACAAAGTAACATTAAGCGCGTTTTTCTCTGGTATCCACATAAACACAGCCCTCTGTGGTTTAGTGGTTTAATTTCACGCCTAGTAAGCGAGAGGCTCCGGGTTTCCAGACCGTGTATTTTTCGTCTTTCTTTATTTCACTCTCCTCAGTTTTCTCGCTTCATCCTCATGTAGATATTTAACACTAACTGGAAATGAATCCATAAACTACACGTACCTTTGTCCTCAATCCGTGAAACCTCTGTAAGTACTTTATGCCCCTTTGGTCAAGTATGTCAATGAACATTTTGACATGGGAGTTAAGATGCTTACATGCCAATTTCCATCTAAGTTAGTTTCAACGTAACTAAAGTAGAAAATGAGAATTTTAAATATTTCCCCTAAGTTGTCTATGAAGCACTGGTGATAAACTGGATTACTATTTAAGGTAGAATTTAGCAAAAAAAAATCATGTTAACATTGTGAGTTAGAGCATAAAAATGTTTTTTTTTTTCACCAGATCATGCCCAAACGACATAACTGGCGACGAGGGGCAGAGTAAGTGAAGTTGAGATTGACACGAATGATATCATTTCAAGGTCTCTGACAATGTGTCGATAGAACTGCGACAAAGCAGCAAGCAAGATCCGAAGATAAGTTGTATTCTATGACCACACATTGTAAAAATTACAGTAAAATTGATTTTTTAGTTTTTTTGTTTTTTTGTCCAAAACTCCGAGCATTGTTGAGGTAACAACGTTGTAAGGAATGCCAATGTCTTCATGCATCTTCTAATTATATCATTTTTTTTTCAAACAGAACTTACAGATTTCGAATTTTGTAGATCGGTAACGAGCGTAAATATCAAAAAACCAATGTCACCGAGAAGCAGGCTTAAAGTAGCCGCTGAGTATAGGACCACAGAAAAAAAAAACTTTGCTTTCATTTCATTTAGAAGCTAGCCACCAACATTAACATAGGTTATTACAGTAGCTCATGAATACAACATAGCCTAACTTGTCCACTTGGAACAGACGATAATGATAAAAGACAGCTATCGATAAGAAACGCCAAATTGATTGGGACAAAGTCTTCGGACCGGTGTAGAAGTAATTACTATTCCGGCGTACCATAGTCCGGCTACAACTTTAAGAATAAGCACTCAATTCAGTTGACTCTTCACGCAACATTAGTTTCACGCTTATCCCGTTATCGTCTATGGATCCCCTGACTGTGGCTCACGCCGGGACTATATCTGCTTTACACCGGGGAAAGTGACTGGTATCGCAAGGGCCGCCGGACGGGAAGCCACCGCATCATCAAAACAAAGATTTCGGGCGGAGGAACCCCCACCAATACACGTGGAAACGTCCTCAACCCAAATGTTTCTCCAATTTGTAAAAAGAATAAAAACATTACCGAGACCTTCTTGAAGATGAGAAAATAACAACATTCTGGGTGGGTTATTAGGTCGTGGGGAGGTTAGAGATCAAAAGGCTGTGTATCCCCATACTTGCAACCGTTTGCCTTATACAAATAGTGCCATGCACCAAGAGCTACTTGAAGCTCTGACCAGAGTTTAACCTTCACTTTGCCAGCTCTATAGCCCCAGGGTATAGTTTGTAAACAGGACCTCTGGGAAATTACCTATTAGCAGTTGGATAAAACAGAAGGCTGGACAAGTTCAATGACCACCCAGAACTAGGTTGGAAAGTCAACTTTCACCCATATGCTTTCCCCATGTCTGGCATTTGAAATAACTGGTCTCAATCCAGTCATCATTTCCTATCAGGTCATCAGAGAAGAGTAAGTAGAACAAGTTACACAGTGGCGGCAACTAAAGTTGTACATCGGCCAGAGGGTAATCTGGTTGCCCTTTATTAAACATAGGCCTATAGTGATAGACTGTAGGCTGATTAATGTTGATAAGTTCATCACTAAACGTGATGGTATGATACATTTAGCACTGCTCATGAAACTTTGATATCTATACTTTGGTCTTGTCTGACGTATAGCTGTATACAGGCCGGATCACAGGAGGGGGCGGAGGGGGCGCGCGCCCCCCACCCGGTCATCTGCAAATTCTTGGCAAAAATCAGCCCATTTTTTAGCTATTTTGGACCAGGTTACAGCCTTTCAGCCCCCAGGTAATTTTGACGTTTTTCCAAATCCTGGATCCGCCCCTGCGTCTATACCCGTACCGCGCTGTGCTTTGCCTGCACGAGCAGTACTGAAAGGTGGTACAATGTATACGCCCACGACGCTACTTTGTACTTCGAGTTGGACAGAGTATATAGGAAAAGATAAACTTATGTATTTTGATGATGTATTTATAATTTTGGACACTCCCAGGATGACGATCATGTTTTGGTTTTTTTAAAATATGAAAGAATCTCAAGTTCAAACATTTGCTTTATTTGCTTCAGCATTTGATGCACTCTGGAGAAATTGATTAATCTACAACTGATTAAATTCTGGTAAAGTGATAATTATTAAAATTATCCATAGAAGTATTGATATTTCATTTTCTGTAAATGATAAAATAACAAAATCTTGTAATACATCAGTAGGTGTATTTAAAACAAGTTGTGGTCTCAGTCTGTGATCTTTCATCCATTTTTGATTAATTAATTGTCATCTAGTTTTGAAAAAGTGACAACTATAGATAAACCTACAAAACAAAGCGTTCCAGTCTCGAACCACAAGTGTCGCCTGTTTGCGTGATCACTTGCTTTAAGAAGTTTGGCATTGATGATTAGAAAGAGAAAAAAAAATACAATGGAGAGAGTACTAGTTTTGCTAGCTGGCAGTGCATTCAAAAAAGGTTGTTAAAACAAAATTTGCGGGCGAGGCAAAAGATGGGCGTTCAGTGGCAAAGCATATAGCCGCAGAGCATTGTAAAAAAGTTAGTTTAGTAACCGAAATTCTGAAAAATATGCAATAAGCTAATTAAAATTCAGGTAGATTGCAAATACAGCAGCCAAGAGTTACAAACATCACTCATCACCCAAGTTTGAAGCAAAATCGGGCATAGCATTTCAGAGAATTTTAAAAAAAGGTTAGTCTGAAAAATATGCAAATAAGTAATTAAAAGTCATGATATGCAAATAATGTAGCAAAGCGAAACGTTGTGGCCACCTCATTCTATTACCTACCAAGTTGAAGTAAAAGACCCGTACGCGTGGATATAAAATTGAAATTTCTACATTAAACCATCAACATTCCATTTCTGGAGTCTTAATTGATCAGAAGTTCAATGTTTGTTTTGAAACTTCCATCATTTTCAAGTCGGAAACAGAAATTTTTATTTGATCGTCATGTTGAGTCACAAAGGACAAGCAGCACGTTGCATTATTCTATTTCGCACTCTCTTTTGTTATCATTTTCAAAATACAACATTAATTAAAGGACACTATCAGTGATTTGAAAAAAATATTGCAATTTGGCCCAGGAATAGCTTCAAAGTGAGCTACGTCTGTAGAATATCATAAAGTTACCTTTTCAGATTGGATTAACAGAAAAGGAATAAAACGGCAGTGTTCCAAGATGCGATTCTCCATTCACTACGTGTCTTGTAATAAGGTCCGTTCGGACAGTAAATGACTAAGATCTCTGATTCTGTCCTATGAGGATGCTTCTGGTCTTATCATTATGCAGGGTATGTTAGGATACTGTACTTGTTACGTTACATGCAAAAAAATATGATTTTTGATGATTTTTTTTCGAGTTGCCTGATTTTTAGACAAATAAATGATTAGTGTCTTTAAATTGTGGAATTTTATCTCCAGAGTCCAGCATGAAGACCAGAAATGATATTTGATTACAGAATTATATTACACATTGAACAAGTTTCAATTTTGGAATATGAAGTCTATGCAGTATTTAAAAGGATCATGCACTGCAAAAATCTGTTTTGAAATGGCATTGCAAGGTAGTGTTGCAGCGTGTTGATTCTGATCTTGCCATTTTGGAATTGAGTTCCCATATCACTGTAATTCTGGCCGTTTAAGACAGAAAATACGAAATTGCAATTTCTTCTAGAGATGATCAAAATTTAGACGTCAGATTGGGAACACATGTAGGTGGAGGGGGGTTGCGGCACTTTGCGAACTGAACAAAAAACTTGCGGAATAAGGGTATTGCGACTGAAATTGGGAAATTTGGACCCTTGGAGAACTAATTTGTTTTCCAAAATTAGGCCACAAAAGTAGTTAAAAACCAAACTTTTGCTTTTTGAAATGGGTATTGTGAAGTTAAAATAGTAAAAACATGCCTCAACCGACCCTTGTTAAATGCCGGAGATGCCTGCAAACGTGGTCTTCCTTAAGTGCCCAAGCTAAAAAAAATTCCGTTAGCGCCCGGGGGGGGGGGGGGGGGTTCCAAGGGACCCAACCCAGATAAAACCACTTTCTTCATGGGAGTTTGATCATGACAAAACACAAGTTACATGGGTGGTCACCGTACGAAACACATATCATCACAATTAAAAATGAATAAAAATCCCAAACTTGACCTATGAACTATGTCAATGAATTGTCACTCTCCGAAAAAGAGTGGTTCGACCAAATGTCCATACTCAGCAACTCCAGTGTAAGGTTTTGAACCAAATAATTCATTATATCTACTCTAGAATAATAATTTATTTTTTTTTATTTATTTTTTGTTTTTTTTTATTAAAAAACTGTGTATAATCATTGTAAAATATAAGCAAATTATACATCTTGTTATTGTTCTCAGAAACTCCCAAAATCACCTTGGTTTTCCATAGACTTACACAGTTGAGAAGACGTATTAAAATGATGCAGCAGCATATAAAAAGGTTATTTGTTAAGATGTTTATATTAATTATTAATTAATTGGCTCCTAAGGTAATAACTTAAGCAAATAAAGGCCCAAGATTAATACTTATATCTTGATTTTTTTTTAACTTCCGTTAGTGCCTAAGGGGGGGGTCTTTTTTTAGTATCAGGAGAAGCCTAATTATTAAATCAGACAATTAGCAAAAAAACTCCTTGAAAAATATAATAAAAAATTAAAAAAAAAAAAAAAAAAAATCAAAATGTTGGTACTATGGAACCACACCCCCTTGGGCACTTAAGTGTAAAGGTTGCTGCAACGAGAGATTTGACATATTAGGGTCCCTTAAACTTCAAAAGTATGATGTTTTGCCCTTAGTGTAAAGCTTGCATCAAAAATATCCTAACTGAAAGGATTAAGCTGAGTAGAAAGCTTCTTGTTCAAAATGAATTGTGAGATTTCTAATAGTATTGTATAGGAAGCAAATACGAAATTCGCCTATTGTTTTATTTGAAATATAAGCCAATATATTTTAGAAGGGTGGGCCCTATGAGCATGATTATAGCAGAATCTTATGTACGATGACGAAACTCAATTCAATGACACGCGAGGAGGATCAAGTAAATGATACAAACCCGAGGAGAAAATTACTTGATAATCATTATTAGAAGCTCGGAAGAAACGGGCGGTATTTTTCGTCTCATTACTTGATATTCGCGCGCATTGAGTTGAGTTTCGCATTGTCATAGATTTCTGCTAGAATCATTTGCATCATAGGCCCACCCTTCTAAAACAAAATAGATTTAATACTACAAATTAAGCCGGCGACCCGCTTGAAACACAAAAGACTGAAAACATCAAGCGCTCGTTTTCTAGGGATCCGCATAACACAGTCCTCTCTGTGGCCCGGCGGTTAATTCTCACGCCTAGATAGCGAGCGGTCCGGGTCGAGACCATGTATTGTTCGTCTTTATTCTGTGCTCGCCAGTTTCTCCGAGCTTTATTATAATATTTAGGAAATGAAGCAAATTTAAAAATCACTTTTTTCTCTCTTGTAAGGACAGTTTCTGATAGCCAAATAGAATGTAAAAATCTATTGAGGGTCTAATTCATTGAAATTATATTATGACAACATATTTGGGTGCCTTTAACATCTATTGTTGCACCTTTAGGGACCACATACCGTAATACCTTTTTCAGGTCAACCACCCCCCCCCCACACACACACACACACATACAATGTAGCCCAATGGTTCCGATCGTTCAAGAATTTTTACATTTTTTAGGTTAGGCAAGGGACGAGATTGTGGCCTTCGAGACATGAGGACATTTCCTCCAGAGAGAAGTGCCCCAATTTTTTTAACCTGTTTTTTTTTGGATATTTGAAGTGAATAAGCCGAAATACGCCATCTATGTAATAAGATGATTGATTTTAGGCATTTATGTCATGCACGACAGAAAATTAAAAGCATGGTTTTTTATAGGGAACATATTACGATAGCAGGCAAGTCAAAACAAGGTTGTGCGGTTTATAACTGCTTGTCCAAATAAACCTTTGAAAACGTTTGAAATATCTCCGAGGCTCCTGTTTAAAGCCACTTCAGGGATCTCCTTCAATATTGTAACAACCAATCGTTGCCCCATATTTTCATTTCAGAATCCGTTTTTTGCACTGTTGCATGTATGAATGAATTTTAGGTGAGACCCCTGCAAGGGGAATCTTAGTTGTTAAATTTGTCAGAAAAAAAATAAAAAAAATAAAAAAAATAAAAAAAATAAAAAATTTTTTTGGGGTATGTTATTTTTATGTGTCAAAAAGGAGCCGTAAATGGCAGCGTTCAAGGCGCTTTTTTAAAAATACCTGAGTGTTGTTTTGTTTACAAAGAACAGTAATAAAGGTAATTTGCGAAAAAAAATGACTTGATGGCTTTAAGAAAATGGACAAAGCATATAAACCATTTTTTGCTACATGAGAATTTAGTATTCGATCAAGAGTGTGTACCCAACTGACTCCTTAAAACACAAACAGTTGTGAAAAAAGCACACCACAAGCAAAGATTTTAGTTGCTATGTCTCTAAAACCATAGCAGGGTCTAACACCATGTATATCAATCAATGATGAATACAGGAAAAGCTTAAGTATTTTCCGGTTCCACTACGTATTGTAATCCAAATGAAATGCTAATTTGTTGCATCTATCCGTTTTTGAAACGCCATGATGTGAGCAAGTGTCGTGGGGCTAAACAAACAAAAAATGCAAACCCTGATAGTCCAAAAACCAACAACAACACAAAACAAAACAAACAAAAGGAAACAAAAAAGGAAGGGAGAGGAGAGAAAAAAAAATGCACACACTGTACTGTGGGCTATTGAAATAAAAAAAAAAAAAGCAAAAACTAAATGCTACCTGCATTCCTCAGCTTTGAGGGATTAAGGCTAGACATCAGTGTGTGAGCATGGTGAGAAAGAACAGCCATCTTTTCAAAGAGACACTGGCACATTTGAAAAATTGTGAGCATTCAAGATTTTTTCAAACTCGATATGTTTGCATGGTTTTGTAAAGGTTTATATACAAAAGCCTCACCCGAAATGATTAAGACCAAATCCGCTTCATTATGGGTAAACAGAAAGATTTTGTAATTTCAAGTCGCCGGCGGGACGTCATGTCGGCAGACGACGAAAATGGCCGTTTAACACAAGAACACGCACGTTTCGTTTTATGCATGTTTCCCACGAGATGCACACTGTTTTTGACACGATCGATAACATTGTGGTTTTCCTTCAGTGAGTACGAGTCAAAATAATTTCATGTAATATACAAACATTTGGTGATTAAAGTTATGGAAAACTTAAAAGTTGGCCTTACCAAATACCTGGATTGTCTTTACCTCATATCAATATCCCTATCTGGTTTGGGGGGTTATGTCTATTTTTATGTTAAAATAAATTCTCGTTCTTCCATGGCCTAGAGAGCATTTGAGAGCAAATTGAAAAAGAAAGCAATTTCATATTTTGTAAAATGTTGCCCAGTGCGCTTTAGGGAGGGGTCATTATTTACGCCGGGGGGAAGAATGGAGGATTGACGGGGGGACCGAAAAATTTTGGTAAGAGGGAGGGGGAACGTGAATTTTCATCAACGTGAGAGGGGGAACATGAACTTTTAAATGGGAAAATCAGCATGATCAAGGGGGGAGGAACCGTGAAATTTTGAAACGAAGCAAGGGGGGGAACGCGAAAATTTTTGCCGGAAAAAAAAAGTTGACTGAACTCCTCCATTCCCCCCCCCCGGCTATAAATAATAGACCGCTACCATTAATGGCCTCACCTTTTTCAAGTCAGCTAGGGTCAGGCACATCCAGACTCTTGCATAAAAAATATAAAAAAGGGAAACATAAAAATATAAATTCATTAAATAATGAATTCATCTCAATGCATGAAAATCTTTGGGGATTTGGGTTGGGGCATTTGGGGCAGGCCGATGGCCTTTTCAAGCATCCAGTATTTTTGTCATATGTAGTGCTTCATACCGTAGAGTAACAAGCAACAGATTTCTTTCATTAGATACAGAAATGTCTTAAAAGTGGAAAGAAAATGTGATTTTCTATTTCCATAAAAAGGATGATTTGTTTTAGTTGCTTCAATAGGAATTTAAAAAAATTCACCAAATTTTGTACCAAAGGAGTATTTCCAGCTTAGAGACACTGGCACATTGAAAAATAGTGCGCCCTCAGATTTTTCAAAATCCAATATTTTTGCATGGTTGTAAAGCTTTTATATACAAAAGCCTGAATGCGATTCAATGATTTTTCAGGGCAATTTATTATGTTTGGATTTGGTTATTTGGAGACCACCCAAACTTGAACACTTTATTGGAGAATGGCCCAAAAGTGGGATTTACAAAAAACACACTGTTTGAAAGAGAAAATTTTTTTTACCATTAAAGGTGCAAGGGGGGATTTTTGAGGGCGCCAAACTTAGTGGTCATAATAGTAATTTCATATAGATAGACCTCAATAGATTCCCTACCTTGTATTGGGCTACAGAAATGCCTAAAAAGAGAGAAAAAATGATTCTGGTTTGCTTATATTTCCTATATAACATAGGCTGAATCGTATTTGCTCCTATACGAACTTCGAAATCATATGTGACAGGTTTGATTATAAATTGTGGCGAGCTTTTCACTGATAGAAATAAAGATTAATGCATGACGACATATTTTGCCTATTTTAATTTGGGAAGTTCATATCGCCTTCGAAGACGTTCTCGTTTTGCTTATAGTTATGGGCAGATATTTTAACACGCCATACCTAAAATTCGCTTTTGCGAATGCTTCCCCCCCCGCATACAGGCCTACTCAGCATTTAGACTATTGGTAAATTCCCCCCCCCCCCCCAATGCATCCCGCCCCCTCCCTCCCCGTACAATGGGACCACTAAATCATGTTTATAAGCTGATCTAATCAGGTACCACCTCGTCAAGATTCCAATTCCCACCCTTATTGCTCACATTTGCGTTTTGGTGGGATTCGGAAACTCAATATGTACCACCCCACTAAAATAATTTCAGTCACGTAATTACTGAAATTATGTTTAACAAAGTCGCTTATGTTTCAACTTGACGCTGGGGGGGGGGCCGAAACCTCCAATTTTATTTCTTCATTAAAATAATCTCAGTAAACGTAATTAACATGGCTTGATCAATGGACTACGAATCGACAATTTTACAGTATTTTTTGGAGTCACACGATATACAACAATTCGGGGTTTGGACCCCGTGTCTGACCAAAAATGTACATTTTCCTTTATGTTGGCACGCATCGGAATTTTGAGTGGGCTGAGGGATGAATATTGTTAACTTTAAATTTTGTCATGTTGTTTTGCATCAAATACCTTATCAGTCGTGTGGTATTGTGTCGCTAAGGTCACGCTCATGGCGATTGGATGAAAGGTAGATTGTTGCTTTTTTTCTTTCTTTCTTCATAACGGCGAAACGGGCGGCCAAATCTCACCAATAGAGCAGTTTTTTTAGATTTGGGTAGCCACACCTATCTTCATGGAATTTCCGTTCGAACGGCGAAATGGGTCTTACCCCGCTTTTTAATAAAGACTCCTATTCATGCCAAGTTCATCACAAACAAAACAACAAATCGTATACGCCCGTGTAAATTGGGAGTATTTTGACGGAATCATGATGTTTCTAACTTCATAACGACGACATTTCATAAAGAACTGAACCAAAATTTGAAAAATGGTCATATACCATATGCAAAATCGAATAGAAGGCGAACGGGGAAAAATAATCAAATAATTTATCATCAGATCATTTCAAAAGCCAAAAAGACCCCTTTCGAGCATGTTTTATTTGGGCTTCTTCGCCACTGAGCAAATCGAACTACTTTCTTTTCCATATGGCTATTTTTTAACCAAAGAACCATTTCTCAACTCAATCCTTTCAAGATGTGGATTTTTTGATGGAAAAGCTTTACAATGGACCAAAATCATATTAGATTTTTTTATGGTGACCATATGAAATCTCTCGTTGCAAAACCTTTAATCCTGTATGGTAAATGAGAAAAACTGAAGCTGCAATGGCCAGTTATTTCATTTCAAAACATATTTGTTAGAATGTAACTGCAAACCCAGTGTGAAGAACCAGTGAAGTACATAAATTCATGTGTGCAATAATGTGATTACTTAGAATAGGCCTTTAAAGTTTGTTTCTACTCCATAGTGGGTGCATTTGGCATGAATGATATTTGTTTTTGTTAAACGCACTATCAGTGATTCCACCCCAAATTTATGACACAAATATTTTACTCCAAAATGCACACATGACAATCAAAGAGTGTTCAAAGATATGAATCTCCATTCAAATTAGGCCACGTGTTGGCAGTAGTTTCCGTACCACAGTAGTATGACTAAATGACCCCCTGATTTTGTCCTAATATCGGCTTTCAGTCATCTCATCGTTTCACTTGCAGGGTATTTAAAGGTGCAACAAGAGATTTTTGAACACACAAATATCGGTGTCATAATAGTAATTTCGTATCTAGACTAGACTTCAATAGAGTTCTTAGAGTCTTACCTTTATTTGGCTACAGAGATGTCTGAAAAGAGAGAAAAAAGGTGATGCTGATTGCTTCGTTATATTTCAATATGAAACCGTGCTGAATTTCGTATTTTGCTCCTAGATACGAAATAATTAGAAATTTCACAATTTTTGTACCAAAGAACATTTCTAGCTTAATCCTTTAAATGAGGAGCTTTTGATGGAAAGCTTTACATTAGTGCAAAAATCAGAATTTTCAAATATTTAGGGACACCTGTCATCTGAAATCTATCTCTCGTTGCACCTTCCCGATAGCATGCTTTTTTACAGAATGCAAGTATTAGATTTTGGATGTTTTTTTTAAAATTTTGATTTAGCCCATTGCCAATAGTGCCTTTAATAAATTGTGATAAAAGTAAGAATGCTTTAATGTGTATAAAGATTTTGTGACCATCTCTCCGTAATCAATCTCTCATATAGTAACCTTTTTAGATGATCTCATTAACCACAAATAGTCCTATGTTTTAATTGTTCTAAAGAGCTATTCTTTTACCAGATGACTAATTTCCTGTATTATGTAACCACCCCACCCAGAATATTGTTTTTGTTTTTTTTTCGAAGATTCTGAGTCCCTGGTATATCTTGACTTTCCCAATGCGTACAGATGCTCAACCATCTATGAATAAAATACATAGTTTAACACTACAAGTGAGTGTTGCGTGCAAAAAGTTATTACAAATAATTAAACAAAGAATTTTGGTTCAAAAAAAGGTATTATTATGTAATTTTTTCAAATGTAACATGAGTAAATTTAACATGTTTTAAAGTGAGTTAAAATTTATACTATACTTATCTATTAAATTCAAACTTTAAAAAAATCTCCATAGCTAAAATGAATTTGGGGGAAAATATTGTTTTCACTCCAAAGGCAATTTGTTGCTGCCACTAATTGCTTACAACAATTTGACCTTGTAGAACTACAAGTTTACTGTTTTGTTTTGACTGAGTTTTTTATGGTTCGTTTGGCTGTCTCTTCTCCCCAATGTCCTTCTCATCGCACTGTTTTACCATAGAGATTTATGTGTTTGATGCAAGGTTCTGTCATCCCATTGGTTTATTGATACAGATTTGTTCTTGGGTAGAAGGGGCACTGGTCATTGAAATAGGGTATCCTCTGCATCCACGATTTAAAGAAAATAAGAAAGCAGTAAATTTAAAAATCTCAAGAATATGACTGGTCACTCCTAAACAAACATGCATGCCCTAAATGGTGTTCTGGTAAATTTCTGAGAGAAGATGCATGAACAACAGTATCAAATGAAGGTTTTGTTAAAGTCTGAAAATCAGGGGGCAAGGCAGTGAATCTCAAAAACAATCTCTGGTACTCATTTTGATACAAAACCAAACTTATACTGGCCAGTTTACCTAAATTCTTTTTGCCCATTTTAAGATATGGTTATATCATGTCCACACCACTCCAAATAGGAAAAAATGCTTAGCTAATAATGTATATAAAATCATTGTATATCATTGTCACATATGCTTGAATTGGCTGAGTTAAATTTCAAATATATAGCTTAACCTTTGTAAATATCTTATTATAATAGCCAAATTTAATGGTATATGCAATTCAATAATTTTTTTTCTGGGATGTGTTCTTTTGAGCATAGTTCCATTGTTGGCATTTCCATTCCACTTATTGCCATTGTTTTATAACAAACATGACAACTTTCATTTAACATTTTAAACAACTTATTATCATATTGTGTATCCAGTATGTTTTTGGGGTCGGATAAATGCAAATTTTTGGGATCCATTGATTTTGGGCAGGAAAAAAATTACATTTTAAAGCAAACTGAATGGTCCATTAATAAAGGCAGTATAGCCATTTATATCTACACCATTCCTCAATGTTTGGTACTCTTAGGTGTCTTTTTAATGAACCAAAATCTATACCCCTAACACCACCAAAAAACCCATGCACTGTGTGAGAAGATTCATTACAGGTGCACGAAGATTTTGAGGCACCCAAATATTGTTTTCATCATAATAGTATATTTCATATAGATTAGACACTCAATAGATTTCTTACCTTGTGTTTCCCTACAAAAAAACATCTTAAAGTGATAAAAAGTCGATTTTGATTTGCTTATATTTCAAAGTTTAAAACATAGGCTGAAGTGAATTTCGTATTTGCTCCTATACGATTATGGGAATTTTTCACAATTTTTGTATAATAAACTTTCTCAGCTTAATCCTTTCATATGGGGATATTTGATAAAGCCTCACATCACGGCAAACATCAGTACTTTCACCTTTTTCGGGACCCCTGATATTTGAAATCTCTCGTTTGCAACCTGTAAGTCCAGGAGCAGCAATGACGTCATCAACGAAGACACACATGGGCAGGAAATCGCTTGGCCGCTCCGTTTTTCGACTTCTCTCTTCCCGTATCCCTTGATTCCCTTCACCACTCACTCCCACTTGGGGCGTAAGGGTTTAATGAACTGAAACTCCCTCAGTGGTATAGCTGTAAATGATCAATGTTGTGAAATAATGATTTTCGGGGATTCCCCAATCCTAATTCTGATTTTAACTTAGAAGTCCATTTTGTCCGGTATTTAGCAACTCCTTTCTTGTCTTTCCATGAGGTTTAAACTTAAAGTTGGTGAACATTTTAAATACATAAAGCCTATTTTAGAGCAAATTCAGACAAAGATTTGTTCTGATCAGAAATCAGGCCATTATTGCTTTAATTAGTGGTGTTTTAAAAGTCATGAACCTCTCTAATTAGGGACCAAATATCCTATAGATTCAAACTGCATATTTGGTTTTGTCTTGTTGAAAAAAAATCATGGTGCGTTTGCCCGTACATCAATAATAATTTGATGTACAACTCTCTGCCATCTAACTTCTGATGTAATGGGTTAAAAATGTGCTCAGACCTGTATCTGTGGTTTCTATAAATTAAATATCTGTAATGAGGCATATTTGGGATTTGACAGTAGAAACTGTGTTTTAAATACAAAATTTTAGATAAGCATTCACAAAGACAAAGAAATATGTAATTTGTCCAAAAGGCATTAATTAACGGCTCCACGAAATAGAAACTGGTCAATTGAACATTCCATCTCCTCCTTCTTTACTTATTTTCCACAAGCTAAATATCTGGTTTGTTAGTATCAGTAAGCATGAAAACAACTTGGTCATTTTCAGTGACCAGTATCAGGTCATAGAAAGGACGGAACTATAGATGCTCCAGAAAATCTTGAGAAGTGACACGTAAAATAAATTGTTAACCTACGTGTAAAATACAATTTTAAAATAAATTGTCAAAGAATTACATTGGTCATTTTTGTATTTAGATCAGGCACCCAAGGCCTAACAAACTTTTAAACACGTACTTGTTTGTATGTATGGACTATACATGTATGTTTGACGATGTCAATAAAATACTATGTAACTATTGAACTGAACAAAACTCTATTTAGGTCTTGGCACCAAGTTTTCTACCTATGCCAGAGTGCCTTTAAAGTTCCCAGAAAGGCAAAACTATCTATGACATGACCGTTATAATCGGATATAGCTCAGCTCCCCAAATCAATTCCATTCAGTTTTATTTATGGTCACACCAGCCAGGTAGTACCCCAGCCACAGGTTAAACAATGGGTACCTTTCCATACAGCCTAGCCTTCAACTTGCCCACCATGGAAAGGTCAATTGATAGCAACTGCAGAGCAATAAATCGGCATTTCCCCTATTTTTCTTGCACCATGCTTTAGAACCAGTTTCCCTGGTCACAACTGGTAGAAAAGTATAGGCGCCTGTGCCTTTAAAATGCGCCTAACTCTTAAAATAACCTTCGATGGTACCCCCCGCGACCTTACTTTTGCACAGTATCCGTTGTATAATCTCATGCCATGGAAGAAGAAGGGAAGATAGGCACAGTAACTATAAGTATCCCCGAGATCCCCGACTCGCACCCAGAGCCTTAGCTCTATTGTGCTCACACTTTTTTTTCTATCCGCACATATTTCGGCGTAGCAATATATAATCTCACCATTTCTATAGTGTCAGGGTAACTTAGAAACCGTCCTCAGAAACACTGTCATTTGCAGAAGGGCCTGGACGTACTTCTGTTTCTCATGTTTGTTTACCACTTTAACCGGTGTGAAATCATGCATTCTTGGGTGTTCCCTGGAGGCTGTCAGGCACTTATTTTATTTTATTATTTAATGTTTTTATATCTTTATACAGGGTGGCCCGATAGCAATAGCTGTTTTTACACAGGACCCTGTTTCACTTACATACATGATAAAACACTATAAAATTACATCAAATACAATATAAACATGGATATTAATACATACACAACAATTTCTCATGGGATAGCTTTGAAGTAGCTGTTAAGTAGCCAGCGGAGACCACCCCATGGTACCCGCCACACGCCGGTGCCCCAAACGTTGGGGTAATCATCCCCTAGGTACACAAACGGCGTATAGCTTACCCCTAGTTCCTCCCATGCGGAGTACCTTCATGGGTACTCCATGCAAATGAGCTTTAGCTCTGTGTGTGATTTATTTAGTAATTTTTGTCCATTATTTCACATTTTGGTCACATATTTTATATGTTTTTTAACACCAAATGTCAAATATGGGGTTTTCGTGATGCTCAACTCATAAATAGAGGTTACTAAGCTTGAAATGACATAAAGTCCTTACCCAACAATGGAATGTTTGGCGCCCTCTGATGGTCCAAATGCTTGCCTACTTAGTTCAGCCGGCGAGGGGAGGTACCTGGAAGGGTCACTCCCGTGGAGTTAGCTACAGAGGTACTCCACTAATGGTGGCTTACATGGGACCCTGTCAGTCACCTAGCAAGGCACTAAAGGTACACTATAGGATGGGTATCTGCTTAGTAAATACATAGCTGTTATCCACCCAGTGGCTTGTGTACTTTGCAATTACTTAGTTATAGGATACTGCATCAATAAGCATCAAGGGTACCCTTACAGTAGAGTTAGAGTACACATGGAGTAGCCAAGCTCTGGGTTACACGTGAGAAGGATCTGCTGTAACCGAATGAAATTAATTGGCAAACAAAATTCATGAAACTTATAAAACACCTAAATATTAAGAGGTATAAAAGTTAAAAAAACCCTGAAAACTAGATATCACAGGATCAGCATGCATACAAAGTAAAGTAACACCATAAAATATACAATCATGAAACAACACTGTAATATACCCCCATAACACATAAAATTCGACACATTAAAAAGTCATGCAAATGTAATAATTATATATATAATAATTAAAGGAGTCAAGGTGATTGCCAGCAATACAAGAATATATTATTTCAGTTACAGGTCACTTTGTACATATCTCTAAAGGTTGCACGTTTGATGAGAAATCTAACAAATGAATAACTTATCCTATTTTACCCATTATATCTAAAACTGTTTGAAACATTCTAAATCAACACTTTTCTTGGAGGTTAATGACCACAGACCAGCTGTGGATTGTCGTGTGCTACAGGCGGGCTTATCCCGTCATAATTAAATTTACATTGCATGTAGGGTGGAGCAAGACCATTCAAACATTTGGAGGTTACCATTTAATAGCAGTAAAATATGATGAGATCAGTAAGCTTTTGCAGTTAGATCGTGAAAATTTGATCTGAAAGGGTAAGAGAATTGACACCTAATATAAACACGAGCCACTTCTTTGCAAAACATTAAGTTTACAATATCTTCATTGTAACGACCCTACCTCCTTAAATTGCAATAATCAAAATGTGGTTGTATCAATGCCTTATACACAATGTTAAGAGTTATAGAATCAAGATAAAATTTAAGACGACGTAATAATGCGAGTTTACCAAGTATTTTTCTCGTAACCTCGTGAACTTGTTTATGCCAATTCAAATCACTGTCGAGTAAGACCCCTGTACATTTAAAGTAGTCAACGATTTCAAGTTGAGTGTTTTGTACTGTTACATAAAAATCACTATGATTAATATTATTAAGTCTAGCACGAGTTACCCTATTGACCTATCGTCCTATACGGCCGCCACAGGTCAAACCCAGCTGGGGTTGCGTTTTGAAATAGTCAGTTATAGTCCATGTTAAGTGTGTACCAACTGTATATTTCTATCACAAAAAGGAAGATTTTTGGCTAAAGGTCATTACATAGTGTCATGCCGCTTGCCGCTTAGCGGCAAGCCGCTTGGTGTACGCCGCTTGCAGGATTGAGCTAATTATAGTCAAGCGGCGCTATCGCTTGAAACGTCATCGACGCGACACCGCTCGAAAGTTGACTCAAGTCAATCATGCGATTTCCGCTTTGGGAAAGGCGGCAGCCCGAGCGGCAGGGAGATCGATTATGGCTTGACGCTTTGCCGCTTGGGTCACCGCAAGCGATGCTGATATTTTTGTGTAGTGACGTAAATTGCATTCATCAGAGCGGCAAAGCGGGAAGCGGCATGACACTATGCAATGACCTTAATCCTAAGGACTATACACTAGGAGATGAGAGGTAGACTATTATCAAATAGTCCTGAAGTGTATTCGTGGAACTTTGTCTGTGTTGCATGTGAATGAAATTCTTACTTATACCATTTCAACTTAATACTTTAATAAATCTTAATTTAAACAGAGTCTGAGGAACTTACAATGCATACGACAGTTGATACCTCGTCTGAAGATGATGGCGAACATGTACGAACAACACCCATGGAGCAGTGGGATACGAGTGAAGGTGAGTAAATATGACACATATTTCCCCTTTTATGTTCATACTAGACCAAAAACGTCACAACTTTTGTATTATGAATCTTACTTATACCATTTCAGCTTTAAACTTTGATAAATCTTTAATTTCAACAGAGTCAACCGAACTTACGATGCATACGACGGTCGATTCGTCATCTGAAGTTGGTGGCGAACATGTACAAACAACAGCCATGGAGCAGTGGGTTACGAGTGAAGGTGAGTGAATTTGACACCTATTTCCCTTTTTATGTTTATACCATACCAACAACGGCTAACATGATAAGGCTAGAATTATATTGAAAGGTTTTGTCTGAAAGCAGATATCCTAAAAACGAAGTTTACATACCGAAGCATTTGCTTCAACTACCGAACATCGGAGTGCTTACTCTAATTCTAACTTATGACGTATTCGTAGGTTTATCACTTTGATGCTCGCAACATGCTGTACGATCTTTGGTCTTGTCCCGCATTGACTATGCCAACTCATTAATATATGGCGCCAATAAAAATAGATCTCAAAAGGCCCCAACGCTTACAAAATAAGCCTGCGCGCTTGGCATGCTTGGTGTTCGCATGCGGTCATGATCAGAGTTCGTCACAACTTTTGTTTTAAGAATCTTACTTATACCGTTTCAACTTTATACTTTAATAAATCTTGAATTTCAACAGAGTCAGACGAACTTACAATGCATACTAAAGTCGATTCCTCGTCTGAAGATGGTGGCGAACATGTGCAAACAACAGCCATGGAGCAGTGGGTTACGAGTGAAGGTGAGTAAATATGACACATA
>JAMKCH010010734.1:0-28709 GCA_023653785.1 Ophioderma brevispina
GCTTTATGACAATACTTAAAACAACGCGTGCATTTTCACTTCATTTTCCTGGTGGAGGGCTTAGCAACATGTTGTTTTTTACTCTTTGTTGGTCGGCTATGCAACGCTTGCTTTTTCAATTTTCTGATGGTTGGCGCAAGCAAACAGTTGCTAATGAAAGCACCGCATTGTTTAAAGAGACATGATGAGGAGATTTCAAGAAAGAAGCGCCCCCAATTTTGTCGAACCCAGTTTTGCATATTTTCGATGCTTACCAATGTATTAGATCACACCTGAAGTGAATGAGCCGAATACGCCGTATTGTCTTTGCTGCAGAGTTAATGATGATTTTAGTACTTTCTGTCATGACAGACCAGAAAGTCAAAGCATGGTGTGCTATGGGGGACGACGATTGCGATGACGGCAAGTTAGCAGAGCAAGGGTTTTGCGTGTTTCTTTTGTAACTTGTTGCAAGTCGGAGATTGTAGCCCGAAATCATGCTCAGGACCATGACCAGTATTATTAGATAAGGCGGCTATTCAATATTTTTCTACTTCCATCCACAACTCTGATGTTTTTATGATTTGCAATCTCCAACTCTTTAAAAACATAACGGAATAAGGCGCACCCATAATAATGAATAGCGCCCCTATGAGACGAGTTGAAAATATATGCTCCTGGAGCATGATTTCGGGCCAAAATTCTCCAAGAAGATCTACTTGTTTGTCAAGAAGCGCTTCGCAAAACATTCTCGGTAGGTGGCTAGAACATCCGATTCAGTGAAATTTGAGAGAAATGTGTATCCTCAAAAAAATTCCTCCCCTGTCACTTTACGAACTGAGTTCCAAAGGAAACCCTCTAATCTTAGAGAGAATTATTATAATTACAGTATAGATGTCAGGCATCAACCGATACTCAGCATCAACCTTAATTTGAAATTTCCACCCAAAGGACCCCTATTTTTGCAAGTCCTCCTGTCACTGAATGTCCCTGGGTTGGAAAACACCAGCCTTACACCCATATCATTTATAGTGAGTGCCCCCGGGCACTTTCACAATGTACTTTGGCCAATTGCCCGCAATTTCCAAGAAATAAGCGTTGTCCCCTGTTTCAATCTACTCATTCATAAAATATCTCCTGAAAAGCGTTAGATTTCACTTTTGTTTAATTCTACAGTCTGAACTGGGTTATTTTTGGTTAAACGAGTTAAGGAAACACTGTATTTCAGTCAAAAGACAGTTGTCACAGGATTTCCTTGTTATGAAGTTCAGTAATGGAAAATTGTGGGTCGCTTATTAATCAAATAGATCCTAAATTATTTTAGCCACAGCCCATTGCACTGAGATTACAACATTCAAAACTTACAGGAAAAAGGTTTTAAAACAACGATTGTGTTCTGGAATGTACACATAATGGTACTCTCAAGACATTGGGTCAGATTCATTCCATTACATGTTAAGGAAAATGAGAAAGAAGCTTATCCACTGTGATGGGTAGGCCGTCATCCAATCAAAAGTTTTGTTTCTAGCTGCTTAGGTAAATGTAAATGAATTGCTATCCAAGTTAGACATATACCTGTCCTTAAGTCTTAAAATAATGGGAAACCAGAGGGACCTTGTATGCTACATGAGCCAAACCACCCAACTCTGTGCATGAATGTGATATTCTGCCAAATCAGTTTGTTCTGCAAAATATGCTAGGGTAAACTTGCAATGTGTGGCTTTATCCACTTTGACTTTATACCATCTTCGCTGGAAAAATATTTATTGAGTATTTTAAAATACACCATATTGTACACGGAAACACATTCTTCATTACCAGAGGTTGTTAGATTTGGAAGCTCTTCGTCGAAATTTTCTAGGTAGCTATATCGGAAACCATCCAATGCTATGACAACAATCGTGGTCCGGGGATATCTAAAAAAAGAGACAAAAAAGCATTATCATCCTTGTAAATTCCAGTTTTTGGTCTTTCTTCTTCACTCTATTAAAATTGAAAATTGTGATTCCTTAGTTCTCCAAGACGCGCCAACAATTGTTGAAAGAAAAATATTTTTACTTTTGAAAATTTTGATTTGAACCGGCAACCTTTGTATTACCAGCACGGCACTCTTACCATTAGCTCCAAGCCGGTTGAGAGGAGGTCCGAAATGTGTCCATCGCTTTTCCTAGCGGATATCATCAGAATATCAATTATTTGTTTTTGAAAATTTATTTTAGTTCTCCAGGATTGACAAGGATTAATAATTACATTACACCTATAAATATAATTATATATAATTCCATAGTTTTAGGTCCACGTCATGGCTTGCAGTTTGTATTATGGTATCCACTGATATTTCTTGCAGCCATTCCTTCACAATACAACAAATACAAGTTCATCAGTCATATGTGTGTGCTTGTGTGTTTTTTTTTTTTTTTTTTTTTTTTTTAATTTTTTATAAACCATTATAAATATCTTAAATGCTAAATGCAGAATAACAGAATTTTTGATTTGTAAACTGAGGGTAAAAATATGACAACTCACGTGCTTTTTTCTCGCATACATATGTACAATTGTCGTCGACAGGAGGAACGAGCGTAGCTGAAAACGATAGAGAAAACACTAGAATGTAGTAAATTATTATCACAATTCGTCATCATCAAAGATTATAATAATTGCAATCGCGCTCCAACAAACCAGGAACATAGTGCTACATTATTTAACATTGAGATTTTTACAACGTCATAAATTTGTCATTATAATTTTAATAGCATTGGAGATTTTTACAACGTCATAATTTGCATAATGTAAATTGAGATCAATTTTAGTTTGTTCTTTAGATATGACAAATTCTTCACTGAATGGTCTCTCTGTTTACCAATCTGGCATAGAAAATGAAATCACACAGCAATCAGAGAAAAAGATTATGTGCAGAGCAAATTATTGATTAAGCAATATTGGCAACATTTTTGAAGAGCGCCCCTCCCCCAATTTTCACCCAAAATTTGATATTTTTTGCACAGCTACGTTGGTAAGTGTCTAGAAACTACACCTGCGAACGAGAATGCTCAAAAATGCATATTATTTATATAAAAATGACGATTTTTGTAATGAGAATTGGGATCTCAGATGGTACTTAACTGCAGAGCTGGAAATGCTAAGGTTATGTCCGTCCATGATGAATAGTCCACCTCAATGCCAATGACCTCTAACTTGACTTGCCTAAACCAAAAAAAAAAAAAACTAATAGATTTAAACGTAATACGTACATGGCGCTATTCCCGGCTATTTCATATTGGAAAGGCCCGTTTCCCAGCAGCCGTTGATTATTATCGCCGATATTAATTATTCTAGCTACAAAAACCTTCGTTTTTGCGAGTTCGACACATAGACATTGTAGAACTTAACCATTCACAGGTTTAGTTGACTAGCAGTTACCATGCAACTGTGTTAAAAAATCTCTCTCAATTTGTTTTTGAAAATTGGGGGCGCTCTTCAAAAATGTGCCTAATATTCTTTAAGTCGCCTAATCATTCTCAGCATACTTAAATTTTTTTGGAAAGGGGTCTACAACAATTTTACAACCCCAAATTCTCATAAATTTGTCATTTTTTCTCATTACGGTGATTTTAAAAGGCCACTAAGTCAAACCTGAATCCAGCATCATGCTCCTGGATTTAAGAGCTGAGGAGAATTTCTAAATACCTCACAAAACGAATTCGGGAAAAAGGCATGTCTCAATGACAAATGGAAAATTATGCCATTTAAAAAATAAATTGGAATCGATATGCATATCTGTTTGCACCCCAGTTATTGCTATAGTTGCCCAACTGTTTACATGTCCAACAACCTAGATCAGTGTGTTTTTAAATGGCTTCGCAAGACCATCTTCAAGCCCACTCAAGGCCGTCTATTTATGTGCGATATCCTACCACGTTAGAACCCACCCGCATAGTTCTGATAGCACGTGAAATTCTAAAATATGGCCACCGCCCCTTCCTCACCTTGCCGCTGTAGAATGTGCCGAAGATACAGGGCTTCCCTATTACAAACACGGTGATAGCAACGAGAAACACAAGGTGATTATATTGCCTGAATTAAAAATCAGAAAGACCAACAAATCCTTATGAAATCGCGCACCCGCTTAATTAAATAGGGATGAAGTGTTGTATTTAATCTTGTTTATGGAGCGGGGACCCGAGAGCTGTCAGAATATGCTTAAATATGGACCCAAAGTTTAAATATTTCCCATCACTTTGAGAGCGGATATTCTCTAAAAATATGATATCAAAATGTGGGAAATTATACATGCTCTTGGGAGTTTTGGTGAACTAGTACTTATTGCATAGGTATTATTATGAAACCTTAACTCCTGAGAAACTATAAGCTCTGATAAATGCACAAGAAACATCAAAACACCATTTTCCCATGTCTGATATAATACACACTTAAGGACAAACCAATACTTTCCATTTTTTTTTCCGTTTTACTTTGTCCATAATATCATTAACTGAGTCCGTGGGGTGGCATATCAATCGTGCAGTGATCCATTTGTTGGTGTAATTCCCCAGCTCATACAAATAAAAATCAAATAAACATCAGATAATAACTATAAGGTATGGATAAAGGCACAAGAAAACATCCAAAATCTATTTCTCCCACGTCTGATATATGGACACCGTAGAGGCAACTTTGAATACTTTCCAGTTTTTTTTTTCTCCTTGACTTTGTCCATAATCTGAGCCACGGCCACGGGGTGGCATCTCAAAAGTGCAGTGATCCAGTTTGTTGGTGTAATGCCCAGATCAAGTTTAAGTTATAGTTAGTACGGTTGCTTGTTTGCTTGTAAGTACTTACCCCAGCTTGTTTTATTATTTGAGATTATATTATTGTAAATTTGTGGGTAAATATACCCTTTTACTCCGTACCACACATACCACGAGGCCTTGTGTCTCTGGGCGCATTATTCTTCATGATAACCGCCACGCTGTAAAAAAGAATGGGGAAAGTGTAATTATATTCCCCGCCTACCCTCTTTTCTATCCCTAAATTATATTTTTATACTCTTTTTATCTCCTAATTAACAGTGAGTTGAGTCATGCGATGGTTTTTATATCATTTGTGCTGAAAAGAAACAGGTTATAACATGATATAAAACAATTATTGAGTGCCTATATTCTTTCAATTATAGGTAAAAATATAAATCATTTGGTCAAATTTTGACTGATTCCATTCCACACGGCTTTATCTCGTGGAAATGGAAATCAAAATTACCGATGATGGGAATGTTTACTTCGCACTCTGATCTGATTTAATTTTTTTTACTAAATTTAGCACGCATAGCATATTTTAAGAAAAGTTTCTCTGTTTCTATTACAATTGAACATCTGGTGTAATATGTAACTCCCTCCTTTTATGGCTCGTGTTTAACTCCAAAATTACTTAACTGAACCCAAACCTGGTGAATTTCAAACCAATACTTCCTGGTTTTTATAAAAAGAATTATGAAATTTAGTTACTTCCAACTATGTTTATACTTATACCCAACGTGTCTATAACCTTGAAATGGAATACTGATGTTTATTCTATTTTCAGCTGGTTATCCAATAAACAAGTTAGAATCTTATAAACAAGTTAGAATAGTTACATCAACTTGTATTAGCAAAACCAGAATGTAAAAAAACGTTAAAATTGACCCCGGGTTTTCCTACCTTAGGTGATACTTATTCTGCAATTTTATGTTTTATATTCATGTCCAATGCTTATAAAACGTCGAGAATACAAATAAGGCAATATTATTTATTATACCGCGAGTGCCTGTCATATTATAGACCCTGTTTGTTGCTATGCACCCTACCTATTACAATACATCATCGTACTTTTAGCAATGGGCATGTTGCCCGCGCGGGCAGCGCGGGCTAAGATAATAATAATAATAATAATACAACATTCTAATATATCTCAATTACACACAGTGTCCAATGCGCTGGAGAAAGAACACAGAAAGAAGAATAAATGTACATAGCAAATACAACATAGATTACATGTTAGCATTATAGGCAATTTCAAATATGAGTCTTAAGATATGTTTAAACTTGATCAAAGAGTTTGTCAGTCTGACATGCAGGGAAGCTGATATTCCATAAGTATGTGCAGCAACAGAGAAAGTACGCTGGCCATATGATTTTGTTTTGAAAGAGTCAGTACATAATGATTGCAAGTTTGAACGAAGATTTCTAGAGGGTTTGTAAACGTGAAGAAGTTCTTGAGGTAGAGAGGAGCACAGCCATGAATCACTTGATATTGAGAAAAGAATCTTGTAGATATCCGGAATTTACAGGTAGCCAGGGCCAAATCTTGGAACTGGAGAAATATGATCACGGGCTCGAGTAAGAGTTACAAGCCTGCACAGAATTTTGTATGCGTTGTAATTTATCGATTTTGGAGTCAGGACGTCCATGCAGGAGGTTGTTACAGTTGATCAAGGCGACAATGTAACAAAAGCATGAACTAGCTTTTCGGTGGTTGGTAGATGTGGAGTAACTTGACAACATGGAAGTTTTTGTTTGGCTGCATTGCAGCTGAAGAGCCTTGGTCATAACATTTTCATGAACAATTTAAAATGATGATTCAGTGCTTAAATTAGGACTTAATGGTTGTGGCTGAACATGGCATAAAGGATTAATGCAAACCAAATAGTTTTTTTGTAATAAAATGATTGATTCAGTGTGAGATTGATTGTATTTTCAGTGTTTTGATACAAATTTATATTGGATCTGTACAGGTTCTATTTCCAGTGTTTTTTAATTGGGGTCAAATATCCGCTAGCCAGTTGGGCGAATTTCTCAGCCAGTGCCGGGTTATATCATTGCATATTCAGAAATTATTGACAATTTCTTGACATCCGCTGACATATCAGTTATGATGGTCGAGTCGACTATTTAGGTACTACAGTAAACTTGAACAGAGTATGTGGAACTTTAAGAAAAGTTTACGATACCATTATTTGTTTTCAATAAACTCACATACACTACATTTTTTGTTTGGAAACTGTTATTTATGTCTCATTCTTGCTATTTTCGGATGTTTTAAAAATTCTGTCATTGCGCGGGGCATACATTGGTGCCCAGCACCAACATTTTTTGTAATTTCTATGAAGCGGGTACCAAATAGATTGCTGGTAAGTGGTAATACCAATATTTTAACAGGTGTTAAAGGTGCAATGATTATTTATAAATTTAAGAATGGAGTCGAGATTATTAGGTGATCGATTTAAAGGCAACCTCAGAGATTTTGATAATCTAAATAATTTTTTCGTTTATTAATTAAAAATAGAGACGACCTAAAATGAAAGGTAGTAAGTTTTATGAATCGGGATTTTATGTTTTTAAGTAGGCTTTGGTTACAATATAAAAGTTGTAATATTTATATGAGGACATCGATTTGAAGCGTGCTATGCCTCAGCGTCAACAGTTTGGTTTACAAGCAGTATGCAAAAAAACCCCATAATTTGTAGAAAATTAAGGGCAGCATCATTCGGATCGCCGGTCATCATTCAGAATGTACTGACTTGCCTATGATTATAATAAACGCTAAAATGCATCTTATAGTTTAATAATGTTATTCGTAAATAGGGAGGGGGCAGAGAGTAGGTACACAAGTATTATGTCCGTTCGTTAATAATTACTTTTTGGTTATAATTATGTATGCATATTTTCTTATTTTGTTTTCTTAATGTGAAATGGGCCAGTGGCATGTACATAAACGTCAATTGAATTTATCTCGGCACCAAGGGAGCACCTTTTAAATTATACGAAGTTTTTAAACGGGCAATTTTGTCAAAGTTAGCACTATGAACCGCAAGCACCAGATTAAAGAGGTCTTGAATTTGGAAGTCAGTTAAAACCTCCGATTTTAACGGTTTATCAGCAATGAAACCCACTTTCAATTTATTACCTGATGTTTTGCTATTAGTAGGATCAAATATGACATGTACCCACACTAACCAAAAAAAATTGCAACAGAAGGTTTCTTGGCATTTTCTGGTAGGATAAGGTCATTTTTATAATATATCAACAGTTGCACGAAATCGAAGTCCCAGAAAGTGTTCAAACTATGACATAAACAAAATGGCCGCCATCCGCCATTTTGAAAAACATAAATCCTCATATCTCTAGTAATAAATGAGCTGAAAGAACAAACAAGATGTCATTTCCTACTAATTCTAGCATAACAAATCCATTAAAATGGGTTTTATAAAGTTATGATATCACCTTAACCTCAAAATCCAATATGGCCGCCATCCGACCATGTTGAAAGTACAAATTATAGTATCTCTGGTGGCCGGGGCCAAAATGACAAAACAAGATGAACAGAAAGTTGCTTTTAATCAATTTTATATTAATAAATCATTTTAAAAGGGTTTATGAAGTTGAGATATCAATCTTGGCCTCTAAATCCATGTGGCTGAGATAATTTATTCCTTCAACTGTCCACATCTGGAATGCCCTTCCTGAGCACATTCCTGCTACTTATCATCGGGCCGACTTAAAAAAAGGAGGTTAATCGCTATCTCGGCACCAACCCATCAGTGGTTTCTACCAGATGTTAGTTTCTGCTGTCAATGCCCTGCAGATACCTTTACATTAAAACAATAATTGCTGACCATTGAACAGGGACACCATCGCATTGCAACCTTCACATTCTTTCGATTCGGGATCCATATTGGGAGTACAAACACTCTGGAACAAGCTCGTAACACATGTGTTACGAGCTTGTTCCAGAGTGTTTTGTACTCCCAATATGGATCCCTGCAGGGTCACCATGAATTACTTTGAAGAAAATAGACTTCTTGCCGACCATAAATATTTATGAAGTACTATCGCAACCTGAAAATGCATGGGCAAACAGCAGATTAGCGCAAATGTTATCACTGAATAAGTGCTTCAGAAGCTTTATATCATACACATATTATGTTTTCTTCTTGTCTCTGCCAGACCGAAAGTACAGGTCATTACAGCCCTCTTCTGCATAATGGAGAAGTATCAATAGATCTGCGTCTTCGCCAATATGGACTTTTGACTTACATTATGCATTGGGACTGCCGCTTTTGCTATATCAACATCTGCATCTCCTTCTCCATAGATTACTTGGCAGTCTCCCTGTTGCATTCGGTCACCAATTAGTTTAACGAGAGCCTACTACCCAGATCATTTGAAAGAATGTCTTCTTTTTCCCGGCAAATTTTGTTGCATTTGCTGTCTACCTAGTTTTGCGATCCTAGTATTGCGATGTCCATGTGTGTTGTCTTTTGTGTTTAGTTCACCAGTGACAGTGTATCCATTGAAGACAACAGATGCTTTGATATTGGTCAACTTTGAAAGATGCAAAATCATCAATAACCTTCACGCATGGAAAGAGACAAGAATGACTTGTCAAAGCTTGCAGCCAAGTTTGAACAGCATTCTCGCTTCACAGGAGAAAAGCCCTTGAGAAACATAATTTGCACAGGAATAAATGCTGGTGAGGATGTCAATGTACAAGATCTGTTCCAAGCAGGCAAAGAATGATACAGTCAAACAAATGGAAAACAGGCTCACTTTTCTAATAAAGCTACAAACGGAAAGCTAAAGTTAAGAACCTTGCATCTCCTTGGGCTGTCAAGGTAACCGATATGACCAAGCTCTGTTATTTCAAAGAGTCCTGTTTAGTATCACGATCTGGAGAACTGTCTTTAGATAAGGTGCTTTGCCACGAACTGTCGCCATATCCGCCATCCATTTTTTTAGGCAAAGTATGTTTTATGTAAGCCAGATAGAGCACAATTTCTGATGGCCTTTTACGAACATGTCCTTGTCAGAGGTTGCTGCCCCTTGACAGTGCCAAAGACTGATCACTATGTTGTTGATGGAGGTTCTCTTTTACATCGCTAGAAATGTACAGAGAGAAGCACCTATAGTTGCAATACTGATGATTATGCATGTTTCACAGTTGATCATTATCACAAAGCATCCGTTGTCTTCCATGGATACACCGGTGAACCAAACACAAAAGACAGCACACATGAACGTCACAAAACTAGCATCACAAATAAGGAAGACATATCAAATGCGACAAATTTTGCTGCGAAAAAAAGGAAATCAGATGTTGATAAAGCAAAAACAGCAGTTACCATGGCATAATTTAGGTCAACAACCCAAATTGGAGAAGACACAGATCTGTTGATACTACTTCTCCAATATGCAGAAGAGGGCTGTAATGACCTTTACTTTTGGTCTGACAGACACAAAGAGAAAACATGTGTATGATATCAATTTTCTGAAGCGCTTATTCAGTGATGGCATTTGCTCCTATCTGTACTTTGCCAATGCATTTTCAGGTTGCGATACTACTTCAAGAATATTTGGGGTTGGCAAAAATATGTTTTCCTCAAAGTCATCCATGGTAACCCTGTGTTACGAGCTTGTTCCAGAGTATTCTGTACTAACAATATAGATCCTGATTTTTTTTTTTTTTTTTTTTGATGAAGGCTGCAACCGAATGTGTCCCTGTTCAATAATCAACAATCAGAGTCTTTGGAATCATTACGCTACAGGTACCTTTCCAAAAACGTTTTCACAACTGCTTGTTGACATTCATGCAAAAACATGGACCAAGTTAAAGGCACTATCAGTGATTTCCTAAATGAGAAAATAAAAATATCAAAAATCAGATTTTTGCATGCCTGTAACAAGTACAGGTACCCTAACATATCCTGCAAATGACAAGACCAGAAGCAACCTAATAAGGACAAAATCAGATATACTAGTCATTACTGTCCGAAGTTCTGAACGGACACTTACTACAACACGTAACCGAATGGAGAGTCATATCTTTGAACACTGCCATTTTCTTCCTTTTCTGTCAATTCTTCAGTTGGAAAAAATAACTTTGAGAATTCTACCGACTTATTAAGCAATATTAGCACATTTTTTTGAAGGGCGCCCCCAATTTTTCAAAATTTGGAGAATTTCTTTACAGGTTTGCATTGGTATCTGGCTATTCAAACTATAGCCTTTGGAAATGTTTAGCTCGAAAATGTCTAAGTGTGTCCACAAACGTAAGGATTATTGTACTAGAATAATTAAATTATCTGGGAGACCCCGATAATAATTCAAACGGCACGGCTGGAACGGCCTATCCACTGTGGAAATACCGGAAATAGCGCCATGGTCACTTATAACGCTCATCCATTAGTTGTTTTAATTGTTTCGTTAGCAAGTCAATTCAGAGGTTTATTTGCTCGAGGTGGCCACTATTTCTCATGAACGGACATAAACTTGCTTTCCAGCTCTGTCGTTAAGTCCAATCTTGGGATCCCAATTCTAATTACAAAATCGCTATTTTGGTGATAAATAACGCATTTTTTTTATTTTTTTTAGCTTTTGTGTTTTTTTATGTTGTTATATAACTGTGCAAAAATTCAAAATTTTTGAAATTGGGGCGCTCTTTCAAATTGACCGTGGCCATATCTTGGGCTTTAATCTATTCTTGCATCACAATTTCAAATATTTGACTTTTCCGGTAGAATCACTGATATATGTCTTTAACCAATCTCGATCTCAGATGATGATGATGAAATTGAAGACTAAATAGTAATAGTTAATAGAGTGGTCAATCTCATTTACTGCAAACAAGTGTTTCGGCCACATTTTTAAATGACGAGGTAGATTATGTGAAATTGTGTTTTCTGTTCAAGAATTTCACAATTACACTGTAAAGAAGACAATGTGATAGATTTATAGCTCATAAAAAAACAATATGCCTACGAATTTTCGACAATTTTTCCACTAAAAAATCATTTTAATTCGAATAGATTTCTAATGCGGGAATTAATAGAAAATGACACCTCATATGATTTCATTTTTTCAATTGCAGACAGTGGCCATTTATAAGACATCAAGGTGTTCTCAAAACTTTACAACAACCATCTTACTGTACACATGATGTATTTCTTATGCTACAATTAATAAAAAAAATAACACCATATTTGTCATTTTGGCCCATGTGATACCAGAAATTTGTACTTTTAAACATAGTGGATGGCAGCCATATTGGATTTAGAGGTCAGGATGATATCTCAACTTCAAAAAACCCATTTTATTTTAATGGTTTTGTAATGCTAGAATTAGTAGGAAATGACACCTTGTTTGTCCTTTTGGCCCATCCGGTACCAGAGATACCTATAATTTGTATTTTCCAACATGGCGGATGGCGGCCATATTGGATTTAGAGGTCAAGATGATATCTCAACTTCATAAAACCGATTTTAATGGATTTATTATGCTTGAATTAGTAGGAAAAGACATCTTGTTTGTCGTTTTAGCTCACTTATTGCCAGAGATATGAGGATTTATGCTTTCCAAAATGGCGGATGGCTGCCATTTTGTTTATGTCATAGTTTGAACACTTTCTGGGACTTTGATTGTGTGCAACTTTTGATATATTGTTAAGCTGACTTTAATCTACCAGAAAATGCCAAAAAACCTTCTGTTGCATTTTTTTTTGTCATGTGTCTATCTTACTCTACTATCTGTTTTAAGGCTTAAGCGATACCGACAAGTATAATTGTAATGCGAGTATTTCTATTACTACTCAGTTTATAGGCCATGCTCAATGTCCAGTAATTTCTCTATGTACATTTAAAAAAAGTTCCCTGCTTAAACAGCTTATGAATATTTAAACAGTCGTTTAAGTAGGGCCCAGTTGTTTAAAAGTTTAAAGAGCGTTTTTACAGTATACGATACCTCCACTGACTCACACCTATTAATCATTGTATTCTAAAACATAATTTTAAAGAATCCTATTGACATTGTACTATCATTGTGCTCTAAAACATAACTTACAAAAATGAAATATTTTCTATGGCGTCTTTTTTTTTTCTATTTCAGAAAATGATAAATACCGGTACTATACAGTGTTAACTCTGCAGTATATCGGTAAGCAACCATGCATATATGTAGTACAAAGGATTTGATGACAAGTTGGTGATTTATCACGTTAAACTTCGTGTGAACTCATGCTTAGCCCAAGCGTAACGGGTAACAAATGTGTAGGCCTAGGTGAAAATAGAGTTTGTTTGATTCAAATGTCTCAATGTGCATCGACACATTTACTGAAAGCAAATTTAAAAGGGCGACAAATTATATGAAATAACAAATATCCGACGAAAGTGTTAACTAGAAGAAAGACAAATTTACATAAATATGTTTCTAATTCATAATTGTACGTTTGAGAGCGATCGAATAGATATTTTTCTGCCCCCCCCCCCGCCAGGTAGTTGTATCTCTCTGTAGCCAATCATTCAAGTTAAAACACACTACCTGCAGACCATGACCGGTTTAATTAGGAAATAAGGGTGTGCTAAACGTTAATTAAATTTGACCATCGTTTGTTTATATTAGTATTCCAGTTTAAGTTTCAGTTTAACCAACCAGTGCCAACAGTTCTATTGTTATGTTAACCTGGTGACAAACAGTTTAAATTAAAATGGTACGTTGTACCAAGTTGTTGAAAAACGTTCCCAAAGTGCCGTTACAACCGTTTCTTGCCACGTGAACAACCCAAATTGTTGGTTAAGATATTTTACAGTTGGTTATACTTCCCCAAAATATTAAATATTTCCAAATAAAACTACTTAAACAAACCGGTGTGCTATAAAGTAACAAACACGATTAAATATATGTTAACCAAAGTTGGGCAAATAATGCTCCTAACCAGTCTTTTGAGCTTGTGTTATATTCATACATAGCGAAAAGAGTTAAAGTGCCGCTCGCCCGCTTGTTTAGGTAGAGTTCTTGAACAATATCGGTTATTTAACAGTTTTAAAAGCGTTTTACAATGCACAGCTCAAACCAGAACGAAAAGATGTCAAGAAAATTGTCAACACACATCCAATCTAAAGGGGCTGAAACTTAAAAAAGGCGTCAGAAGACTAGATGCATAATTTATTCATATTGGCAAAAGGTTTAATCCTTTTGCCAAGAATAATTTTTACTATTTCACATATTCTGTTTCCGTGGTAGGGAAAAAGAAGGCAACTAGTCATTCAATGTTATTGAGTTACATAGGCTTCTGAACTATTAGGACAAAACTATACATTGCAAATGGGGAAAAGTTCCTATTTTTGATGTCTTATCTAGATGAACAATTTGCTTCAATTTTACCAAACTCTGTATGGGCAACTTCAAATTTTTAACCCTGTACAATTTAAAATGGACCTTTTCATCTACTTTCACCATTTTGATCCCATAACTCCAAAACCATAGAAGCAATGTCAGGTTTTCTTCATATGTAACCGTCCATTGCTCCCGGTGAAACACAAGATATCTGTAATGCCCCCATAGTCAAAAGGTTTTATTTGGACATGCCTTAACTTAGCTGTGCCAAATTTCAGTGACTTATCATCATCAAATGCACAATTGCCCCACAACTTGTCACTAATCTGCTCTAAGAGGAGAAAGATATGTGAATACTGGAGTGAAAGGAAATTATAGTTCACTGGATTCGTGGTCCGGCTTGCAAAGTATAGTATAGGAATTCGACACTACACGCAACACTTCTTTCAAGCTTTATTCCGTTTTTATCTGGAAGCCGGACATGGCTGCAGGACACTATTCCTGTTATACCCGGTGATGTAGGTCCGCCGTCCGTTAAGTTCAAATGTAAGCCTTAGAGTGGAATGACAGACATAGATATCACTTTTTGGTCAAAATATATTCTATTTATGCTTTAAATTAATTTCCGAACCTCAAGGCTGACTTATCTAAAGCAAAGGCAAAAATAAATACCGGGAAAGCCGCTTTTAAGCACCATTTACTTCCAAGGTCTTCATATTATGACAAGACCAAACCACGACCGCGAGATCGAAGCGATCAGGCAGCCGAAGCTCATAAACAGTTCAGGGAACTTCTTGGAAGTTTCCGTAACCTGATCCATCTGGCACTTTTTTCTGACACACTTATGAATTCGGAAACCCTTCACGGAATAAAGCACGTTTATTCCGTTAAGGTTTCCGAATTCATAAGTGTGTCAGAAAAAAAGTGTGTCAGATGGGTCCGGTTACTGAAACTCCCGAACTTCTTTACACTTAATGACTTTCATAGATATTTCAACGTTTTTTAAACGAAATTTTACTCACGGGTTTGTTTGAATTCAGGTTATTAATTGGCCTGTAGCCCGATGGCTGCTTCTTGCTCCTTCCTGGCTTCTTTACTTTTTCTAGATCCTTAATGTCTTTGGGAGGTTCTTTCTGAGATTTGGTCGGTTGCGGTACCGGAGTAGGTGGAGAGTTAAAACTTAAAAGTGGGCTTCCAGTCGGTGACTGTGGCCGTGGTGCCACACTTAAAGTTGCCGGCACCGCTTGCGCTGCCACAGGTGCTGATGGTGCCCATGTTCCAAATTTCTTCTGATGTGAATCGATGGAATTAGGGCTGCCTGGAGAATGCGACGACGGCGAGAAGCTGTAGGCGCTCCCCTGCGATACAGGACTTGACGAAGATCTAGGAAGGGAACTTGAAAGACTGCTGTAACCCCGAGGTTTATTCACTGTTCCATTTCTTAAACCAATAGGAGGTGGTCGGGACCCCCTTTGCTGGCCAACGTTTGGCAAGATGTCTGGTCGTGTTTGCTGATGGTTTGTGGGTTGCCATCCACTCGGAAGAGTTGCCGTTACATGAGGAGAATTAGCTTGTGGACCATTGCGTTCTCCATGTAGCATTCCAAGAGTTGTTTCCATTAATTCGTGCTCTGCTTCCCGTCTTTTAGCCTTTCCTTTGCTTTTAAGTAACGACATCCTGATTGTGCTCAATGTTCAATAATGCAAAGATGCAGACGATCAATTTTAAACTGGCAAAGTGATCTCGACCTCTTTCAAAATCATGGAACTATGCACTATTTCCAGTGACCACAGTTGTAGAGTACAGTTCGACAGGGCTAGGACGGTGTATTCACAATCATTGAACTAAAAAAAGTTTTCACGATAAGTTAACGCATTCATATTAAAATATTCCAGACGAGTACTCAACAAATATGCCAAATCCAGGGCAATGTACATGCAGCCGCCGGCATCCACATATCATCTCCAAGCAAAGACAATTTGTCTGTGTAGGCTGTAGACAAAACGTCAGACTCTTTTGTATGTGGAGTTCAAACACAGCGCAAAACTGTATATTGAAAATTGAAACTGTAACCTTTTGACAGCAACTCATATATCATGCCTTAATAATGAATCAGATGTTACGTCCTTTAAATATCACTTTTCTAATGTGGATATTCAGCACACCTTTTCACTATTCCAACAATAACATGCACGCTGTGTTTTGCGTGGGTTGGTCTCATTTCGTTTGTACATGCTAACCGTACAATTCGTTCGTAAAGCCATAGAAAGAAAGATGGGAATTTCTCGGCTTCTATTCAAAATCACCAGAGTGCAGAAGTCGGGTCAGCAGAGTTCATCCGTTCACGAGGAATTGAGTAAAACTAATAAATATGTAAGAATTTTCCCTATCTTTTAGCTTCTTTTACCATTGTACATATAAAGAGGATTTAACTTTTGGTCTGCCACGACCAACAGCTTACCAGCGATAGTAGTGAAACAATCAACTCATGATTGCATTTAGAAATACGTGGGCCATTGGTTTTATTTTCTGGATTTATCAAAAATTATCAAATAACCTTCAACTGAATTACAGAAAGCTCTTTAAAGAATTTTTTGAGGCACAAAGAACAAATAGCTTTTGCTCTTTTGGGCTTGCTTCCGTGGGCCTGCCTTGGGCTGTGTATACATGTAAATACTTATAATTATTATTATGACTATTTGTTACGTAAAATATAAACCTCTCGCGAATGCACACGGACAAAACCAAAACCACTACGACCCCGCCAACACCACCCTACACACTTACATAACACACACACACACCCCACACACAACACACACCGCATACATGACAGCCCATACAAAGTGAGGGTGTTCACACTTGGGAATTTGTGGGTTACATACCTAGAGAGGTTAAAAAATTACCCCCCTTCACACCGAGAATAGCTTACTTCCTACTTTTTTTACACATTACAGGCAGAGAGAGGATCCCCTATAGAGTCACTCGCTTTTTTCTCCTCGCTATTTCCTCGGTTCGTCAAATTTCTCTCGGTTTTTATGTGTGATCTTCACAAATCCTCGCTTTCTTGGGGATTTGAACACACACCAGCTCTGCGCGCCAAGTCGCGCCACCCATAACCAACGCAAACCACACGTACACACCTCTCTCGCTCGCGCACACACATCACACACCCCCACCAACGCAAACAACCACGCCGCACACACACACACACAACACAAACACACACACCTAACACACACTCTCCACACCGCAGATGACACAGAGTAAGCTCACATCGCACAGAGTCTAATTTCTAAAGTTTGGCCAAATATCGAATGTGCAGCCTATTTTGGGGTGTCTTTTGGTAGAGGTGGGTGATTATGGGATTCATCTTTTTTGATAAGAATATGGTTCCGTTTTACTGAAATGTATTATAAATTTAATAAAACACATGTACCAAATACTTAACAGAGATAACAGTCAATTTTCAAATCACTGAACAACATTTTTCCATGAACATCAATATAGAAGACAAAAAAATACCCATTAGTTCATTACTATTTCGATAATCATTACTTTGTTTTTTCGTCCCAAAAACTGAAATGTGCGTTTGTTTAAAACAACTTCGTCTTTAGTCATTATATTAAAATTTGATCAATAACATTATTTTATTTTCATATTTTTCGTCAAATCAATTTAATTTCGCCGTATCCATGGCCCATCTTTCTTTCTTTCTTCATTGTTTTCTTTCAGCCTCCTTTTATCACTTGCACCTCATTTTCTTTAATTTTATATCTATCATTATTATTATTTATTCCCTTTTTCTGTATTCTTTTTGTGCTTGCTTTGTATATAAACAAAGGACAAGACAGAAAAATTATGACAAATGTTGCTGATGTTACAGACCCAGTTTTAGTCAGGGCCTATATAACAGCCCACTAGACCAAATATACGGGCTAAAGTGAAATTATATGACAAAAGACGAAATTATCTTTGTACATTCCAATGATGGGCCATGCATAGGGCCGAAATTAAATTGATTTTTCACGAAATTGTATGAAAGTTAATTTTATGATCAATGTTTTAATTAAGTAACCAAAGACAAATTTTTTACAACAAACACACATTTTAGTTTTCTGGAACGAAAAACAACTTAACGAGACATGAAATATACGACACAGGTTTAATTAACTGGGAAAACTTATAATTTGGCCGACACATGACCATCTAAACTTTCTTAAAAGAAACTACAACCACATCTAATATTATAAACAAATATATGAACATCCTTTTCTGTGGTTTCTGTTGAAGTACGGCGAAATATTTTCGACAAAATTAGCTATCATACAGCTTTTAAATCCATTAACAAGTTTGTCTAACAAGTTATTCGAACGAAATAAACACTCAACATACCCATAATGGTAAAATCCGTCAAAATAAATAACATTAAAAATGACAATTAAGAGTCAAGGTTTATAAAAATGGAAATGGTTGTCGTTTCTTAAAAAAGTGTTGGTTAAGCTCAACGTTTTCACACAGGAGAGGCCTGGTGTATTATAGCGGCTTATAGCAACTGTGACATGCATTCCCTATCTACGCCATTTTTGTACACACTGATCTTCTTCCCCATCCGAGTATAGTTCAATTCAAAGTTCACTGAAAAGTTCAAACCATTAGTTAGGCTCGTTGAGCCATATCACATTGCTCACCACAATTCTGATCTGTAATATAATTTAAACACACCTGTCCACTGGTCCGTATTATTTCAACGAACTGTTTAAGAACATGAGTTGTAGTTTAGCGATATGCCATTTATTGTTTGAGTTAAAGAGTTGTATATTTTTAAAGGAAATATGTCAAGATTTTTGTCAAGCTAGTTTGACGTAATTCATCAAATATATGTACATACATCACGAATTCCCGAAAAAATAATACAACTTGATGTAAATTACAAAATAGAGGCATTTTAATTTTTGCTTTTTTGACATACGAAGAAAACGGGCGGATTTGTCGCCACGGCTTCATTGAGAAAAGCGCCCATTTTGCTCTCCTCGTGACGTCAAAGTGATGACCAAAACATCGTTGTTTTGTTGCCTCGAATTGTTATTGCTGACACTGTAATATTGATGGATTAATGAAGTAATAATAAAATTAGAAAAATATTTACAGCATGACATATTTTGTTCATTCGTTGTGTTTTTAATTATTATTAAGTGGCACCTGCTATATGATGGTCACCACGACGTAAATTATGGATGGTAACACTTTGACGTCACCATTTGCCTGCGATGGATTTGTCGGATGTTTTGGATAGGCTTTGGGCGGAAATTAAAAGGGCAAAATACTCAACAAATGTTGACAATTTTCAACTATTTTGATTTATATGTAATGCTACGTTACTTAAGCTTTCCTCCAACCAAATTTTCCAATATTCAGAATCATGACAGATTTCCTTTAAATATCAGGAGTATTTGCTGCGTGTTGGGTTGTAGCTAAAACTGTACATTTTGGGTCCTCAAAAAGTCTTCAGATTTGGGCATGCTAAAATGATTGGAGAACTCCTTTACACGACCACATTATGCGGACCACTATTTACAGCAGTACCTGGGGGGGGGGGGGTGGCAGGTGGGGCGGCGCACCCCCCCCCCAAATTCCACAAAAGGGGAAAAGGGGGGGGGTCCACTTTTGATGATTTTTTTTGATAAAAAGGTCCAAAATTTGAGAAATATGACAAGAAAGTCCACTTTTGGTGGTGAATGTCACTCGAAGTCCGGTCACCCCCCCCCCAAAATACATCCCTGCGTACGGCCCTGACTATTTTTATAGTTATTTGCATTTAAATGTACATGGATACAAAAAAAAATACTTCATTTAATGGTTTCAGTTTAGAATCATTCACAGACTTTCCGAGTCGATTCCTGCCTTTTATTAGGTAGAAAAGATTATAACCTGTATACTTTTACTTTTTCAATGGGAATATTAGATACTTCAATCTATTATTTCCGTTAAAAAATCATGCACAGGATTTGTCCGCGTCATTCCGGTTCGGTTTATTAGTTATCAGGTGCCTGAGTTCGAAACTTACTTTTTGCATTTGATGGGGAGGAATTGAATTCTCTAACTCATTCAATGGTTTATTTAAAATCATTCACGATTTTTCGAATCAATTCCTTTTATAGTGGAAATATTACTCACCCTGTATACTTACTTTTTGCAATTGATTGGAAGAGGCTTACAATTAAATTGTAGACTAGTGTTGTTGATGGTAAGTAATATGTCTACAATGTGAATATTATTATTGATATTAGTTTTCTGAGGTTTAGGGGGAAGTAGATTTCAATAACCCCTCTCAATTCAATTCTGTCTATGTCGTTTTCGTGTTTATAACTGAAGAGGACTAAAATGGCCAAACGTTGTACTCCTTAAAAAGAAATTGAAAGATACATTATTCTGAGAATAGATTTTTTTCAATCACTGTCCACTTCATAATTTCACCGAAAATGGGAATCCTTAGGATATAAATTTATTTTAACTTCCATTGTGCTCTAGAATTAAATGGCGTGTGTCTTATAAGTTAATTCGATGTGATTATGAATGATGTTTTTTCGTTCTCGGGGATTAATATGTTTTTACCTTTGTATGATTCATTTGACTCTATGACTCCTATTTAGCTCTTATTTCGAGGGTATAACTTAATCACCCTATTTTTCTAATACTTAGAATTAACGCCAATTCCCATGACCTTTGACCTTCATAAATTAAGACATTCCTCTTGCAAAATTGCCGACATGCCAATTTAGCTGTCTGAGAGAATTGAGGGTATTTCCTTCGTGGTTTAACCGCATACAAAGAAACGGTATTGTTTACTTTCCTAATCGTGCAAGTGGGGCTGTTTTCTCAACTCTTTCATTCGATGACTGATTGGGGTCTATGCAGACACCAAACACTCATTTTAGTGATCCAGTACAGGTCAAAATGAAGCATAAGCAAAGGATTGATATTCTTTTTATTTTTTATAGATATTAAATGCTTAAAATTCAAAAAAACACCTTACATCTTAATCGTAACAAAACAAATAAAAGAAAGGACGTTAAGTTTCACATAAACCCCCCTTATATTTTCAACTTCTTCAAAAAAAAATCGAGTTAGTACCATTACCACAGGAGAATTTGTGGGTGGATTCTAAAAAGAAATTGAAAGGGAATACCTAAAAGGAACTACAAACAGTTTCATTAAACCCACACTGTTAGATATGGACGTAAAACGTCGTTTGTAACTGGCAGTTGGGACTCGCACCGTGAAATAACAGTAACATTGCAATATAAATTTTGAAAAGCATATGTACAAAAATAAAAAACATTTAATTTGTCAATTTTAAATAATTTTGTTCGTCGCTCGCTCGTTCGTGCAAGTCATTGGTTACTGACTTAGGTGGCTCTGTTTGTGGTTATAATAAAGTTATAACTTTGTCTACATTCTGTAAGTGGAATTTTGGTCACTCCAACACAGCTCATAATACAGCGTTTGTTTTCCTGTTTACCTATTAGCTCCCTATTTTTAAAAATTGGATGTTCAATTTCGGAGAACTTTCACAGAATGTTACACATGTGCATTAATACTCACAGTTTCTGTAGTAAAATAGGGTGTGTTTTCAGAACCACAGTATAGCTCTAAAAATTAAAAACCGAAGTGTTTGGGACACAACTCGAAAATAAGGAATTGCAACTTGACTCTCCACACAATGCAATTCGCAATCGGTTTGGTATTGGAAAAATGTAAGGAAACTACCACTGGTTTTTGATACACATGTTGGAAGCACCAATTGCCCATTTTAAACTGACTGTAAGAGTATTCATTTAAGAACCTTTGTTTAGTTAGCCTAGTACCTCACTTTTATAACATTGGCCTCATCAACTGATGTACGTTCACAAGTATACATCCCAAGCTACACACAATGTACAAAGAAAATTACAATTTTTGAAAATACAATAACCACTACAAATCACTTTAATTTCGATGTCGCAGCTGAAACCAACCCTAACCAAAATCGTATTTAGTTAATGGACACTGAGAAACTCATTGAATAGCGTATAAACAAACTACTAAACACAAATGAAATCAATAGTTAGTGTTGTCCAGCACAATGCATGTTCGTAGCCTGGCGAAAAAGCAACATAATACAATTTACAAAATTACAACAAAAATTACATTTTGGCCAAGAGATATTTTGAAAGGATTATATGCAACTGATCAATTCTGATCTACTGTGTTGCCATGCACGTTTGATGTCGCTCTTAGAATTTTGTATCAAATATACGACCTAAAGCATGTTGCACAACAACAGTTTTCAAGCCATGAGAACATCGTTACTGTTCTATAAACCAATACGAAAAAAATTGAAACTATGAGTTGTGAGTTCGTTTGTTAAGATTTTTCAAAATTTCACCTCAATAATGGTTGGCCTTACGGATAACACTTCAATGTGACGCGGACGCGGCCCGTCTGATAAATTTCTCAAACTTGTACTAGTTTGCCTCCACTAATAAAGCGATCTCACAGTTTCCAAATTAGTTATCATTCATCTTTTTACCAACTACAACAACATTAGATTTGCTGTAGTTAAAATTTAATTTGTATTATCGGAGACGCCAATGGTTACGTTACACATATCTTCTTCAGGTAGCCTCATATTTCATTTGGTCCAAATTAAACACCACTCGTCTGTCCAGAATTAACAACACGAGAACTGCAAATTTTAGCCCCTAAATTATATACTTTATCTTTAAGCAAATTCCGTTTATGTAATATGCAAAAATAATATAGGCAAAAGGCCACATCCTTGTTTTAGAACCTTCAACCGCCAAAGCGAACCATACTTTGAACATTTGTTAAATACCTCTGATATAATAAAATCTATCTCCCAAGCTGTAACTGAATCATTAAGTTGTGAGGCTAAACACTGTAGTTTACAAAAGTAGTGAAAGCAATCCAACAAAAACATGGTCTAGACCTGGTAAACATATAAAAGGGGACATTTGAAAGACCTCAAGTCCAAGTATTTAAACTTTTATATTTTAGAATGGAAGGGCCTTATATGCATGATTCTAGCGAACCTATGACGAAGCGAATTCCAATTCAATGCACTCAGGATGAGCAATGATCAACCCGAGAAAGTAACTTGGCAAATATTATATAGAAGCTCGGAGTAAACTGTTATGAGCACAGAACTAATAAAGACAAAATAGTCTCGAACCCGGACCTCGCGCCTTTCTATAGGCGTGAGAATTACCACTGGGCCACAGAGACTGTGTTTAATGTGGATACCAGAGAAACGATCGCTAATGTATTTCATTCCTTTATTTCAGAGTATCAATCGGCCGTATTATATTTTTAAGATTTTAGTGGGCCCATGGGGTAATTCTCACGCTAGAAGGGCGAGGTCCGAGTTGCAAGACCGTGTATTTTTTCGTGTTATTTAGTTCTGTGCTCGCCAGTTTCTCCTCGCTGCTATATATATTATTTAAACTTTTGTCAAAACTTTTCGACGAACAGGAGGCAGTTTTTGAAACTAAATAATGAACACTGGCAAGTTTGGCAGCAACGTATAATTATTATACAACTAATTTACAATGATGTCTCCATTTTAATCTATAAAATTATCTCATAAAAAATCTGTCACTCAAACACGAATATTCCATAATTATAAACCAAGTCTAGATTGAAATATGAAAGGTAGTTTGGTATAAATTAATAAATGAATATTTAATAACTACAACACTTTTGTGTAAAAGGGTATCATACGAAATTCATATATTGGATAAAAACCAATACAATATTTGTTTGGTTGAAGGATATGTGGCAATTGCACATTTAAAAAATCTTAAGTTAACACGAACATGTATATGAGGTCAATTACGTTATAGCTTCATGTTAAGCATACTTAATACTTTCGGTCACGAAGTTTTTCCTAGTTTTCTGAGTCAAATTCTGAAGCCACCTGATAGTATATATATCAGAAACATTAAACGATAATGTTTACTAGAATTTGGTAGCGTAATCTAAAATGGCGGCCACTCTATTCGAGTAGATTACCTACCGAATTCCCATACAACTACTATGTTTTATTAGTAAGAACCCATTTTATTTACACAAAGGTCTTAAAGTGCGTACTTTTTGAACAAACCTTTTTATACCAATATAGTGAGAAATTGTTCTGCTCGTCCTTACTCATTATGCTAGGTCTTATCAGAATATTAAAAATTCTCAAATAATGTTTTTTTAGCAATATTGGGTATCAAACGGCCTATTTGGAATAGTTATGGTATACCTACCTCGCATCGCATACATTGCAGCATCACTGCATAGTTCCCTCCTGACACTGGCGTAAGTTTTAAAAATTACATTATTATGTTAATAATATGTGGCTTTACTACTCTACAAAATGTTCCAGGTACGCGCTGAAGCAGGCGTACTGTTCAGTCATTTTTTTTCCAAATTCAAAATGCCCATTTTGTCTCTTTAAATTGCTAGTGTAAGGTCATATCAACACTTATAACTTTTCGTTGTGGAAAAAAACACTTAGGCATTTTAAAGCGGTCCTTGAAGATGCCATTTAACGACTATTTCTGTCCTTAAAAAGTCGGAATCCCGATTTTTAATTAGTAAACATAAAGCATAAATCATAATATCTTGACAAATACTGCGTATTTATGCTTGCCACTTACAGGAGTCTCTACTACATTTCCAACACGGTGCAAAACGTGACTGTGGATGCCAAATAGGGCGCGATTTGTTATATTATACTCCCCGCCTAGAAAATCCGAACGATGTTGAAATGGGCCATCACGTGGTGCTCAACCTTGCTTTCAAATGACACGCCAAGCAACGCCAGCTGATACATCTCTAAACTTTTTTTTTTTTTTATCTCTCAACTTCCACATCATGCCGTCGTTTCATGCATTACGGACACAGGATCATAAACAACACATAATACGCGAACACGCGCCTGGCATTTATTATGATAATTTCACCTTCCATAACCTAACTTTTACCCCTTTTTTTAACACCCGTTACCTTTTTTTAATAAGTAATTTAAATCTCGTTCGGATTTTTTTAGGCTGGGAGGAATATGAAAGAAATCGCTGATAGTGTTTTGGTGTCCACTTCCCAATCTCTTGTTAAATTTTAGTGCAACTTTGGTAAATTTTGTGCAACTTATGGTATGTTGTGGGCACTTGACCAAATTTCGCACGTGATATAGGGGTCTTGTGTACCGCGTACTAATTCGTACTAGGCATGCGAGGTGGGCGGTCTACTGTATCTGATTTCATTGCCACGCGCGGGAGCGCGGGGCTGTAGATGTTGAATAACTTGACAGACATTCGTTTTGCTGTATTGAAGCTATGAATGAAGGCCGGTCATAACAATTTTTCAGTCATGAAATCTATGATACAGTTGTAAAAATTACTTAATGGTTGCGATGAACATGACATAAATATTTATTCAAGCACAAGATAGTTTTTGTGTAAGTAAACTGATGATACCAGTGTGTGATAGATTGTATTTTCAGTGCTTTTATACAAATTTATATGGGACTGTACAAGTGTTTTATTTCCTGTTTTTAAGATGGTGGTCAAATATCAGCCCAGTTTGGCGAACTGCCAACAGTGCCCAGTTCAAGTTCTATATCATTGCATATTCAGTAAATATGGTCACTTTCTTGGCAGCTGACATCATTATGAGGGTCGACTATTGAGGTTACTACAGCTACATTGATCATTAGACATTAACTTGAACAAGATAAGTGAACTTGCAAATCAACACTTACGATACCACTATTTTATACTTATATTTCAGTTTTCAGTAAAAGTCACACAATCAATTTTTGCTTGGAAAATGTTATTTAACTCTCAATTCTTGGCTATTTTTGATGTTTTAATAATTCCTGCCATTGCGCGGGGCATCATTGGTGCCCAGCACCAAATGTTTCCTTGTAATAGATTGAAGTGATTTCTGCAGCTTCACTCCTGATAGGGAAAAAGCATCAACATATTCCATGACACTGGAATAAGAAATGAAGTAAGAATACTAAAGAAGAAGTACTGAGCTGTTGACTGTCCTCTCAATGGACTCCTAATTCGAAAAATTATATTAAATTGAAATTGTTTATAATTAATTGGTTCAAGCTGCTTTTAATTGTACCTATTCTTCTAGTTCGGAGAACCATAATGTTTTAGAAACTTTAAATCTTCTTACAAGTAAACTCTTTTATGTTTTTGTTTGGCATTTATAAATTTAGAAAAAATATATATTCCCGATCCCCTTTGAAAAAAATCACGGAGCGGTATCCCTGCCTTGTTTTAGGTGAAATTGGCCTAGATCTAAGAAGAAAATAACGCTACCTCCTTTATTGCGGTGATCGTCAGATTTGCCTCTAGGGACGTTAGGGTATATTTCAGGGGCCTTATCATAATGATATCACCTCCGCCATTGTAAAATAACCATCAATACAACTTTATGTTTTAAATGGTTTTTTTTTTTAAATCAGTTAAAATATGATTTTTTTGGCATTTTAGGACGTGAATATCGGTATTACGGGAATATACAAATAAGACAATTTTGTGGACTTTATTGATTAATCTTTACATGACACGAACTTCTCACGTGATTCACCTCTTGTTTCACCATTTAGTACGTCAGCCACTTTGAAAAAGGGCTCTAGTTTTCGAGTTAGGGTAGGTGGTCGAGTAGAAAAATGGCCAATGGTACCAGGTTGTTTAGGGACATATGTGGTGGTCCTCACCTGGGTGGATGTAGAAATTAGAAGTGGTGCAATTCTTTTTTATGGTCCAAAAAAGGTCAGATTGACCCAAATTAGGTAAAAATCATGATGGTGATATATTTATTCAACTTCATATTGAAATGTAATACTATAAAATGCCCCCACTACAGAGCTGTGATTCAAGTAAGAATTTGAATGTTGAATCTGGGGTTAATTTTTGACCCCAGAAAGGGCCAAAAAGGGGTCCAAATTGACCCAAATAAGGTAAAATCATAGATGGTGCTTCCAACTTCATATTAATGTAACATTATTTAATTTTCCCACTATATAGCTGTAGATTCAAGAAGAAATTGAATGTTTGAATCGGGGTTATTTTTTTACCCCAGAAAGGGCCAAAAGGGATCAAAATTGACCCAAATTAGGTAAAACTCATAGAATGGGGGATTTATTTATTTTCAACTTCATATTGAAATGTCATACTATTTAATCTCCCCCACTATATAGCTGGTATAATATTCAAGAAGAATTGAATGAATGTTAAGTATATAAGATGAAAGTCTGTTGTCTCCAAAGTAACTAAGATTGCCTTCTACAAGCTGTGGTGAAAAACATCTACTGTATGGTGCAAACCATTGACAATGAAGGGGGAGCTGCCGGCCTTTTAATTGGCACTTATACCAGGTCAACGCATACCATATATCTTCCTGGAAAAAAAACGGATCTATTGTGAATACCCCTATACACAATTGTGGCACAGCATAGGGCACAGTTCGGTGGGAATTGCTTTCAAGTAAAGGAACAATTATATCATACTTTCTTTCTGTGGAGCCTTCCTTCCCAAGTAGAGGTAGCAGAGATCACTAACCGACTCTGATATGCTATGTCAGCAGAGATACCACCTTTACTTTGAAGTGGAGCAGCAATACATGATAAAGCACGTGTTTTGCAAATTGCAAAGAAGTACGTCACAGATTTCGACAAAGTCAAAAGATGTCTATGATGATTGTCCCACCTTTCCAACATGGAATCTTTCGTCAATTGATGCAAATCGTATGGTTGCCAGCTGACAAAAAGTGCCAACATTTGTCTATGGAGTTGCTTGTCAAAGATTAACTTCCACCGTATAATTGCCCAATTGATAGCTTTTGGGTCGATTTTGACCTTTTTTGGGCCCTTTCTAGGGTCATTTGGTGGTCAATTGATTAAGATCCCCCCTCTTTAAGGCCAATCAAAAAAAACCAGTTGATTTGTTATTTGTTAGTTTTTTTTAAAAAAGCAACAACTCCACCAAAAATGGCGGCTAAAAAGGGGGAAAATGAAGTCAACAAAAATATCAGAGCACTAATTAACTCTCATACCTATTTTAAAGAGGTATCCTTTTCATTTTGTTGAGCATTTTTTCAACCTTCTTACATACTACTATTTCCACATTGCAAACGCAATCTTCAAATCTATCATGGTGGCCATCTTAGACATGGCTGACCTCGTTGAAAAAATAACATATAAAGGTCTCCCTCACCAACCTTTTCAAAAGTCCGGACGATCACTGCCTTAACTAGGCCTCATCCCCGGATCAACAGATTTTACAGACTGATCAGATATATATTGTAGAAAGGCACTATTTGTCTCATTTACTCTGTGAAATCGTAGGACTTAAATATTTAACTTATATATTACTAGATATAACTTAAATCGATTTATTATTTACACAGTATCTAGAGGCTTCAAAAAACACGTAGCCCCCTCATATCAAAACTGGTTGAAATGATAGAGGCACGATAATTAACAATTGGGTATTTGGAGTCAGGCGATTCAATCAAGATGAAACT